>QLTV01000373.1:1353808-1365821 GCA_003457575.1 Thermophis baileyi
GTTTTCAAAAAGAAAGGTATTCAAAACATGACAAAAAAAAAAAAAAACCAACTCTGGAAATCCAGATTAGAGCGCTTTCATGTTTGACTTCCTTAATAGTTGAATTGCACAACTCAATTAAAGTAGTGCTACATTATTTAAAACTAATGCAGCAACCTATACCTAAGATCATCCAGTTGTGTCCTTGTTTGGAAGAATCTATCTTGGTCCATAACTAGACACCATTGCGACCTAGCTGACATTGCTATTTTATTTAAATTTTCCCTTTCAAAGTAATTGGAATAAAGAAAAATAATTTAAAATATAGAGAGCCAGTTTGATGCAGTGGTTAAGCATCAGACCTGAAGACTATGAGTAATACTTCTGCCTTAGGCAGAAAGCCAGTTGGGCGACCTTGGGCCAGACACTCCCTCTCAGCTCTAGGAAGGAGGTAATGGCAAATCTTGCCTGCAGGAACTTGTCCATGCAGTGTGTATATCTGTATGTGTGAAGATAGATATTAGATAGATATTAGATAGAAGAGAGAGAGACAGAGACAGAGAGACAGAGAGAGAGATGATAGATAGATATAGACAGACAGACAGACAGACAATTTACAGGGCCCAGATGAGGTCCATAACTTTGTGGATAGAAATCATTCTGATTGCAATTTCTATCTATCCTTTTGTGTACCATTTGCCAGGAAAGAAAATAGAATTAGGCTAGAAGGAGGGAAAGAAGAGAGTGTAGATAAAACAGCCTATTTTGCAGGCTAACAGGAAGAGGAACTTACTTTCAGAACTACCCAGTCGAATTCCATGCTAGCTTTATAGTTAACTTAGCATATTCTACAAATATACCTAATATTTTTCATTAATCTCAGAATGTCTGTTAAAAATACGATTGAGAGACAGTTTGGTCTAATGGTTAAGGCACAAGGCTAGATAGTAGGAGTTCATGTCCCACCCTTTGCCTCAAAGCCAGCTGGATAACCTTAGACCAATCACTCTCTCTCAACTCAACCCACTTCACATTGTTGTGGGGAAAATAGGAGGAGGAAGATGTGCTGGATATGTTCACTGCCTTGAGTTATTCATAAAAATAATAAAGGTGGGATACCAATAAATATTGAAAAAAGACAAAATAGAGGAGAGAGGGGTACTTAGGCAGGCCAGACATAGGAATCATATATTAGTGTGACATTGCAATTTGTTTCCTTTAAAAAAATATTGTCTATATATCATACATCTGTGACTGAAAATGCAACATGAGAACATACTTATTACATGAATATTAGATTCGTGACCATGGTACCAACATATGAACAATTAATGAAGTGAGAGTTACACTCTATTCCCAAGTGACAATTACCTTTGCAGTGTGCCTTTAGCTGATCTTTCCAACCACATTCAATTAATTTGGCTCTCAGTAATTCTTTAAGGCTGTAAAAACAACAGTGTTAGAAATACGGTATATCCATACCAGGTACTAGAAAAACATTAATGTTCTCAACCAGCCAGCAACACAGTTCTACAACTAGAGTAGAAAATAAAACCCACATACCGTTCTCGTTCTCCTGTTTCAATTAACTTTTGATTAATAGTTGCTCTCATTTGTGCATCTTTGTTCATTTTTTCCCTCCTGCGTGCAAGTAGACCAGATCTACTGAAAAGCAGAGATTTCAATGACGTAAATACTATTTCAAGGATAATCTCTGGCTTCCATAAATTCTTGGTACAGCTCCTCAACCTGCAGACCCACAACTGAAATAAGGACATCAATATTGTGACTTGGTATAAAGTTAGCTTGTCCTGTTGCCAATTTGGATCTGGCTTCCCAGAAACCTGCACGGTATGTATTTCGACGGCATTCACACAACATGCATCACCTACTCGGCTAAAAACCCAGCCCATATAAGAGGGGTTTAATTCATGTGACCGTTGTACAATTGCATTTTTCAAGGGTTGAGATTACTTAATAACATGGGGATCCCCTCCTCTCTGAAAACCACCCATTTTGAGTCCTCCATGCTTTGAGTTGCACGCCCATCAGTTTCATCATATAATAATATAATATGATGATGACGATGATGCTCAAACTATACTACTGAAAAAAGCCTCGCAATCACTGAAAAGTCAGATCTGGACTCGGTTTCTGTTTTAAGGAAGGGAAACTGGAAGGGATGGGGAAAGGGGGACGGGAATATCAAGCAAATTCGAAGAGGAATCGACATCCACTCGAGCACAAAAGCCTCCATTAGATGCACTGCCCGCCCCCAAACAAACGGGTTACCTCTCCGGCGAGCCACTTGCTTCCTCCACGAGCTCAGCCTCCGAGGAGACCCGGTTCAACGGAGCCTCGAACTCGCGACAAACCCAACTCTCCCCGGGTTGCCCAAGACTTTACCCAACTAAAGAGAAAGACGCCTCGCAACAGCCTCCCTCAATCCTCGCAGAAAGATTTGGGAAGCGTAGTTCTTAGCCGCATGGTTTTAACGGCTCGACGCCCAATGAAAACTACAACTCCCAGAAGGACGTTGCCTCTTAGCCGTTCCCATGACGCCTTCACGCCGCCTTAACATAAAAACTACTTTTCCCACAATGCTCTTCTGTACCGCACTTTTTTTTTCTTTTTGGTCTCTAGGTTGATTTATGTTGATGCCGCAGTCGTTTCTTCTGACTTTAAACTAGCTATTTAGCAAAACGGAGGTGGAGGCGTATTCTCATTGCCTGTTTTATTTGGGATTTACTTTTTTAAAAAACAGGATCTTGGTTTGGTTCTATTGAAAAGTAAACAGAGTTCAAGGCGGGATCGGGTTAGTTTTTGGGGTGGGAGACACTAGGAAATCCTGGGACTATAGACCACATTATGAACATGGGAAAAACATCCCGGAGAAAAAATAATGAACAATTGCTCTACAATTTTAAAAGAAAACACATGATTGTTCCATCAGGAATTGACCTTTATTTTATTTAAAATGAAAAGTTCAGTCACTCACGTTTCCAGGTAGTTTTCTTGGAAAGCATAAAAGTAAATGGTACACAGGGAAGTAAACAGTGACTTCAAAATACAGGTGTCTCCTTGAGAGTGAGAGAAACCTTCAGAATGATCCCAATATATAAAGTTCAGAAATAGGACCCCTACAGTTCAATGAGTTTTATTCCCAACTGTTATGTACTGTTTGCATACATGGTTTCACCCAGGTCCAGCATTTGAGCGGGAGAATGCTCAACTACTATTGGTTGTTACATCTGACAGCTCCCTATAAAAGGGCTAGCTGTACAGAGAAGTTGCCTAATAAAGAAATTCCTTTTGAAGTCTGTCTCCTGTCATCATTCCCACAACTCAACACCAATAAACTTGCAATCCAACTTACATTTTATTGGGGAGTGAAATCATTTTATAATATGGGTAACCATCTGGACAAGAAACATATCAGAATAACAGAATTGCTCAGGCAGGAAACCCTATTCACTGCATTGAAAATTCCAACTTACTCTAACTAAACGTAAAAATAAATCCTAAAAGTTAGGTTGACGGAGAAGGCAAGTAGTAGACCCATTGCACTAAGCCATAATGTGGTTTGCTTGATTTTGGCTTAGCATAGCGTCTGGATGCAGATTATTTTGTTCATAGACCAGTTTTAGGGCATAGCATATTATGTGTCCTCATCCATACAACACATTAAGCATAACTAAGACATCAACATTTCATTAACCCTAATGATTGAGCTCACTTAATATGCTAAACCAAAGTCAATAAACTGTCTGCTGTCTGATTTTTATCCTGCCTTTATTACTTTAACTGGCTTAGAGCAGGCTGCCACAGAGAGGAGGGGGTCAGCCTATTTTCCAAAGCACCTGAAGGCCAGACAAGGAACAATGGGTGGAAACTGATCAAGGAGACTAGATGATTTACAAGATCCTTTCCAACTCTGTTAATCTGTTAAGTCTGGACTTCAACTCCCAGAATTCCCTAGTCAAGATGTCTGCCTGGGGAATTCTGGAACTTGAAATCTAGAATTCTCAAAGTGGTCAAGGTAGAGAAACACTGGTTTAGACCAAGGAGTAACCCAAATATCCATCTTAGGCACTTTACAAATATAGTTCCTTAGGCACTATGTCCAATCGAATGTAGAAAAGGAGCAACCTTCATGAGCTCAACAGCGTTGCTTTGTACTGAATTAGGGTGATGGGGATCCTTAGCAATGACCCCCCCATCCAGCAAGGACCACGCGCCAAACTGCAATGCCCCGGCACGAAGGGCACAGGAGCGTTAGAAAGGCTATCTTCGGCGACAGGCGCTCCAAAACTACGATTCCCAGCAAGCTCTGCACTCCTTTCCTACCCAAAATCCTTCGCGGGGGGGGGGGCGGGCGAGGCTCTGCTGCCACGGCCTCATCGCTGCGGCGACCGAAAAGGCTTGGAGGGCCGCTCCGGAAGCCTGTCCTCCTCAGCGGCGGCGGTTGAGGCCGAGGCCTGCGGCATGGCGGCGAACTGTTCGTTGCGTGTCAAGCGGTTGCTGCTCGACCCCAGGTTCGAGGGCTACAAGCTTTCGTTGGAGCCGCTGGCCTGCTACCAAGTGGGGCTGGACTCGCGTGAGTGTCGGCGTGGCGCCCGGGTTTGGGCTACGGGGAAGAATAGGCTGCGTTGGGGTGGAGTGGGGTGGGGGGAGACCCTCTGGCTCGGCTTCCCGGATTTGCGGCCCTGCGGGGAATAGAATAGAATAGAGCTGGAAGGGACCTTGGAGGTCTTCTAGTCCAGCCCCCTGGGAGGCTGGCTGGACAGGGACAGCGCTACCAGGCGATCAGCCGGGAGGGAGGATGGAGGCAGGCAAAACGGAGCAGGAAAAGCCGAGAATATGCCCAGGCTTAAGAAAATAATTTTTTTTAAAAAAAAATGTTGTGTTCTCTTGAGTTTTTAAATACCGGGGTTTTTTTTTTCACCATCTGAGGAAGAAAGAACAACATCTTGGTGGGAGCCGCCGGATCCCGAAGCAAATTGGATGACTGTTAGATGTCATTTAGTTACAGCACCGGCTCTATTTATGTTATCTGTTTAGTTGACTCTTTTATTTTCTTGTGATTTATTGATTGATTAAATTTATATGCCTGCCATCTCGCTGTCAAGCAACTGTTGGCTATTAGTTTCCCATTCCTTTGAGCCAAATTTGATTTCTGGTGGCTTCATGGAGATGCATGCATGCATGCATGCATTCCTTCTTTCCTTCCTTCCTTCCTTCCTTCCTTCCTTCCTTCCTTCATTCATTCATTCATTCAATATGCCTTCCATCTCGCAACTGTCAAGCAACTGTCGAGTATTATATTCCTTTGAGCCAAATTTGACTTCTGGTGGCTTCATGGACTTTTATCTATTTATTTCCCATTTATTTATTTAGTTATTTCTTTTTACAAATAATTCAAGGCGGTGAACATATCCAACACAGCTTCCTCCTCCTAATTTCCACACAACAACCACCCTGTAAGGGGAGTTGGGCTGAGAGAGTGACTGGTCCAAGAGCACCCAGCTGGCTTTCATGGTCTCCCAGTTTCCATCCTGGAGCCTTAACCACAAAACCAAACGGGCTCTGTAGTTTTCTTGGCATCCTTAAAAAAATGGCTGGGGTATTTTTTCACTCCCCAAACCCTCCTGCAGGTCTCAGATTTCCTGTTGGTCTCCCATCCAAGTTCTAAAAACATCACTTTGGAGTCTGCTTAGATAGGGTTCCCCAGAGAAATAAATAGGGACCCCAAAGGTCAATGAGAGTCATGAGACTATCCAAAAGAGCAAAATTGTTCTTTGTAGTACTATTAAGGATAAAGTATTTATTAAATTAATTTCAGATAATGTTTCCGGTGAACAATCTGAAAATTCATGACGGGATCCATGAGCTGAAATGTTTGGGGTCCCCAGCTTAGATTTTCAAGATATTAAGCAAGATCATTTCACTACCTTACATAAAAATGCATATTCATTTTTAACTTATCAGCAGTAGGTATACACATTTAAAATACAGTTAAAACACAATATAAATACAATATAGAATAAAGCCATGTAAAATACATTATATAATAAAACAGCATGAAAATATATGTGATATGAGTTTCTGTACTTAATTGTTCAATACATATACAGATACTTTGGTTTCAAATATATAGTTTGGTTGTATATTTCTTCTGAATAGTTTCAAAGAAATATTTTTTCAATATGCCTGTAAATTAATCTGGGCTAATTCATTAAAGGTAGATTTTAATGTACATTCTTCCTCTACTTGAAAGAAAGATCTTAAGTCAAAGGGAATCAATAAGTCAATTGAATTATATTAGCAACTTGATTGTTCTCTAATATTTTATTGTTATAATAATTGTATTTATAAACTAAGATTTGATGGTGGTGATTTAAGGTGGTAGTTTAAGCAAAGGTTAATCTTAGATAATGTTACTGTATAGCAGAGGTCTTCAAACTTGGCAACTTTAAGACTTGTGGACTGGAGACTAGCTGGCTGGAGAATTCTGGGAGTTGAAGTCCACAAGTCTTAAAGTTGCCAAGTTTGGAGACCCCTGCTGTATAGTAACACTGTAAAATTAAGAATGATTGTGAGAGAGAAGCTTGTATATTATGTAACTGCTGTAATACCTACCAAGGCTCTACCTTGGCACCTGTTCAAATCTTGGAGGAAACCTCATTTCAGAGGGCAGGCACTGCTACAAAGAACGTGCAAATATCCAGAAATTATTTAATTGGAAGTTCCTGGAGCCTATCAACCTTGCCAGATAGGATCAGCTGGACAAATACTGTGGGAGATCCCTAAGATGTAATGGCAAACTAGTTGAACATGGGAGAATAAAAATTCTTTTAATATAACTATGGATAGGTTACAAAAATGTGATGACTAGACAGCTTTTCAGTATTCTGTTGATAATCCAGAGTTCCACTAATAAAAATTGAGTTATTTCTAATTATTTAGCTTGCTGTATCTATGCATAATATTAGTCTGTTTTGTTTCTGAAGAGATTGGTGGTCCTGGTATAAGAAAATAGGTGTGGTAGATTTGTAGATTAAAGTTGCTGTCACAACTTAATTTTTCTTTCTTTGTGTTTTTGAATGCCAAGGAAATAGAAGCTATGAAAGCTATTAGGGAAAAAAATGCCTTCTAAAACTTGCCTAAATATTTAAAGGAAAGTCAGAGACAGTAGATGGCACTCTAATACTAATTTTACTTATCAGCCTGGTTTCTGTGTATTTACTTTTGAGGTATCTTGGGCAAAACCTACAGTACCCTTATTTTAAATGTATAATGAGGAAATTATGTTTTGAACAAGACCCATGAGTTCAATATTATAAGTTCCTTTCCTAAGTGGTTATGCAATATCATAATTTTCCTGTTTGTTTCCCCCTTCAGCGGTAGCAGAAGTCAAACTGAGAGATGATCAGTACACCTTGGAACACATGCGTGCATTTGGCATGTATAATTACCTACATCTTGATTCCTGGTACCAAGATAATGTTTACTATGTTGATCAGCTTGGAAGAGTCATGAATTTAAGTGTTACTTTGGTAAGTTCATTATAAAATAAATATGCTAGATGTCCATGGCGGTAGCAGCAAACTGGGTAAATTTTCTTGCAAGTATGTGTCCAAGAGCTACATGTGTAATTTTCAGCAAAAATATTGTTTTTTACATTCTTGCCTCCCAAATTTCAGTATTCAGGGAGGGGGAAGTTTAAACTTTCTTCCCTGAGCTCCGGAGACAATTTGTATGTCTAATCACACCTTGCCAAATAAAGTATTCAAAGCAAAATACAAAATTAATAGTCGTCTCTCTGTTAATAGGTAATTATGGATGATCTGGATATTTGTCCAAAAGGCTGTAGTTTGTAATGTGTAATGTCTCTTCAGTTAAAGCTATTTATGCACTGTTTTTAATTTAAATATGAAAAGATATGAGAGAGCATGCAGGTGAACATTAAGAATTATATGTATCAGTATTCCATACATCTCATTCCAGAAGTGGTTCCAATTGATGTAATAGGGAGTGGGGGGGTACTAACCAAGATACTAGCCATGTATTAATATGCTAGGAAACTTAAGTCCAAAAATACTCGCAGATTTTGACTTTTATCCCACTTGCCAATTCTTTCAGGGGAATACTACCCCTGTCAGAGGCAAAGGTTGAGTTACCCTTAATCAGGTAACTTTTGGATCAATCACCACACATTCTTGTTCAGTATATATTGCTTTTCTAATAAGGAGATTATGTTTTCTTCTGACTTCTTATCATTTCTAACTTTGTTTCTGCTTATTTTGGGGATGTATAGACCAAAGACCATCACCAGAGTCCATGAAAACCTCAGCTACACTATTACGATTGTTTATTCTTTGTTTTTTGAGTTTAAATATATTCTTTTTTTCTTGCTTTGCAGGACCATGCCTTAAAAAAACCAAGAGAAGTATTCAGGCTTCCTGCAGATTTAATAGCTTGTGATAATCGTCTCTGTGCATCACTACATTTCACATCTTCCACCTGGGTTACCCTTTCAGATGGAACAGGAAGACTATATCTTATTCAAACTGGCAAGCGGGATGATGGTTCTTGTGAAAAGTGGGAAGTAAGTCCTGAGATTTTGTCTTCTGCTGAGAAGCATTAAGTATATTTTAAATGATGTCTCCTTTCTCAAATGGTCGAGGATGCTTGGTTAAAATTACCCTCTTTCTACTGCTCAGTTGCTTCAGTATAAACATATTGGCTTTCATATATGTTTTGAATTGTAAGATAAGTGTTTTCCTCGTTTCTTCATTAAAGATTGCTAACCTCAGGAAACCTAATTATTATTGTCATTTATATACAGTATTATAATTTTACAAATGTCTGATGCACACACAAAACAGTTCTAGACAATGTGCATAAAACACAGTCCCTAAATTAACACTCCTGAAGTTTGAAGATCAACCCATCCAATTCAAATATCAAAATAGTAGCACAATTAAAGGCCTATTGGCTGCTTAGTCACCCCTGGAGCATGTTGAGATGCCTGCTTAAAAGAAGTGTCTTAATTGCTTTTGAGAATACTGAGATTAATGGAGCAGGTGAAACACTGGGATTCATTCATATGCAGAGTTGTACTTGGTGAACTATACTAAAATTACAGGTAGTCCTTGTTTAATGACCAGCCCCTTACTGACTCTTCGGAGTTACAACAGACCCCCAAAAGCTATTTACAAACTCGTGTTCTGATGGCTGCACACCCCGCAATCACATGACCATATTTGAGATGCTTGACAACTAGCTTGTTACAGCTGTTCCACACTCATGTGACTAAGCTTTCCAGCAAAAAACGGCAGTAGAAATACATTGATTCACTTAATGAACATGGTGTTCACTTAACAACTATGATGTTTGCTTAACAACTATTGCAAAAAAGTCATAAAGTCAGGTCCGGTCACGTGAGTGCCTTGACTTATGATTTATAATGGAAAGTATTGTTGTAAGTCAAGGACTACTACCTGCAAAATATTAAATGCATCATACCATTCAACAGAAAAATGTTTATAAAACATTACTGCTAGTCATAAGAAGATCTAACCATTAATGTTCAGAAATATGTAAAATATGAAAATAAAGAGAACAGCTGTAAAGGCTTATAGTTCCTAGAAAAAATACATTTTCTCTAAAGTATCTATGCAATATGCCTTTCTGCATAGTTCTGTTGATTTCTGGAATGATGTTTTTTTTGTCCCAAATGCTAGATATGCAAATGAATTCATATAGAAAGTTAATTAATTGAACATAATGTTGATCTTAATTGCATCTTGCTGGAGCTAGCATCAAAAGTGCTATTATCAAGCATTGAAGATTGCCCTATTTCCTAACATTCTCTGAGTAAAAAAATTCTAAATTACACTTAAGCCATTTCTGAAAGAAAATGATACAGCATAGAAATTAACTATTTCTTCTCCGTATTTTATACAGCAAAAGAACTAGTTTTCAGAACAGTATCTAGCTTTTTGCTAGTTTAGAATCTTTAGTGGGGGGGAAGGTGTTATATCATTAATTCTTCTGTTACTCCTCAAATCAGCTAATAGTTAAGGCAGCAGGCTAGAAACTAAGAGACTATGAGTTCTAGTCCCACCTTAGGCATTAAAGCGAGCAAGCTGACTTAGGGCCAGCGACTGTCTCAGCCCAACCCACCACAAAGGATTGTTCTTGGGAAAATAGGAGGAAGAAAAAATATTAGGTATGTTCATTGCAGAATAAAAATAAATATCACTATTATCTTTTTCCATAAATATCACTGTTATCTTTTTCCTAGAAATTGTGCTGAGAGTTGAATACAATAACTAAATTCAGAATTTGGGATATCCAGTTACTGTTATTTATTTATTTGTTTGTTTGTATCCTGCTTTTATTATTTTTACAAATAACTCAAACTGGCAAACATATCCACCATACCTTCCTCCTCCTATTTTCCTCACAGCAACTCTGGGAGGTGAGTTAGGTTGAGAGGTAGTCACTGCCCCAAAGTCACCCAGCTGGCTTTCACAGCCAAAGTGGGACTTGAACTTAGGATCTCTTTCCTTCTAGCCTGGTGCCTTAAATAATATACCAAATTGGCTCTCCAT
Source organism: Thermophis baileyi (assembly GCA_003457575.1). Taxonomy (NCBI): domain Eukaryota; kingdom Metazoa; phylum Chordata; class Lepidosauria; order Squamata; family Dipsadidae; genus Thermophis; species Thermophis baileyi. The sequence goes on from QLTV01000373.1 coordinate 1,364,407, forward strand.
CCTATCTTATTATACATTCTATCTCGAGAGCTGCACTGATACCTTATAAACATCCGTAAAGCTGCCAGAGCTTTATAGTTTTTAGCATCTTTTCTCATTCATGTGTTCATAATCAGTCTTGGAATTTGATTCATAAAATATCAACTGGTTTATGATAAACAAATTTCCAACTTGCCCATAGAGCTTTCTAGTATAGATTGAGCAATATCTGTGTGGCTTAGTCATTTTCCTGGATGATTAAGGAAGTGTATGCAAGGCATATTAGTGTTCATGGTTTGTGGAATAAAGCTACAATTAAGGGGATTCATCCATTATGATGAGCCAGTCCCTGAGAAAAAGGCTTGAATGATCACTGTATTTGACCTTGAGGTGATATTTTTCCCCTTTGCAAAAGAGTGTTGAAAGATGGAGAGGCAGAATAAGTTTTATTGTCTAGACCAGGGGTCTGCAACCTTAAACTCTCAAAGAGCCACTTGGGCCCATTTCCCACAGAAAACAAAACAACAGGAGCCACAAAACCTGGGTGGGCGTGGCCAACTCGGCATCACTCACTCCCACCCAGTCACATGACACCCCCCCCCAGCCACACCTACCCAGGTTTTGTGGCTCCCCCTGTTTTGTTTTCTATGGGAAATAGGTATCTCCCTCTCTCATCTCTCCCTCCCTCCCTCCCTCCCTCTCATCTTTCTCTTTCTCTCATCTCTGTCTTTTTTTTCTCTCTATCTCCCTATCACCCTCTCTCTCATTTCTCTTTCTCTCTCTCTCTCTCTCTCTCTGTCTCTCTCTTTCTCTCTGTCTCCCCCCGTGTGTGTCTCTATGTCTCTGTGTGTGTGTGTGTGTGTGCGTGTGTGCGCGTGTGCATCTCGCTCTCTCTTGCTCCCTGTCTCTGTGTCTCTTCTCACTCTCTCAGAAAGCCCTGCGTGCTCTCTTTGGGGCTTTTCGCTACCCGTTTTTCTTTCTTCCTTTTGGAAATCCGGGCTGGCTGAGGAATGAGCGCAACCCACAACAGAGGCTTCCCTCCTCCTCCCCCTTCTTCTATAGTGCGCACCCTCCCGGCCTTGCCACAGCTGGCCAGGGGGTCGCGAGAGGACGGGGAGGAGGAGGGAAGCCGCCGCCGCGGGTTGCGCTCATTCCTCAGACAGCCCAGATTTCCAAAAGGAAGAAAGAAAAATGGGTAGTGAAGAGCCTGAGAGCATGCAGGGCTTTCTGAGAGAGTGAGAAGAGACACAGAGACAGGGAGCGAGACACACACACAGAGAGAGAGACACACACAGAGAGGGAGGGAGACAGAGAGAAAAAGAGAAAAAGATGAGAGAGAGAAAGAGAGACACAGAGAGAGAAATGAGAGAGAGAGAGGGATGAGAGGGAGAGGGAGATAGAGAGAGAGAGCAGGATAGAGAGGGAGAGAGAGCGAA
>QLTV01000373.1:1366221-1377628 GCA_003457575.1 Thermophis baileyi
GCGTCTTCTGACCCTCCGGCGCTCGTCCGCAACTCTCCGTGCTCCTCCAGGCCCGGCTTGCTGAGGGGGGGAGCAGCCCTGACACCTCTGCTTCCCCCCCCCACGTCCCCAGCCATTGCTGCCCGGAACAGGAAACAGAAAGCGGCGCGTGTCAAAGGTGGTGAACAGCGTTCCGCTGCGAGAGCCGGGCCAGGCCTCTCGGCTGTCCAACTCGCCAATGGGGCTGCTTCTGCTGGGCCGTCTCCCCCCCCCCGCGCTGGGCTGTTGTGCTCAGTGCTCGGCGGGGGAGGGGAGCGCTTCCCCATGCTGCCCCCTTCTTTCTCTTGGCCCCGCCAACAAGGGAGGGAGAAGGCCAGGCTTGCGGGATGGCCCCCACCCCACAAGATCCGCCCCCGCCGTTCTCTCCCAGCCCTCTTTGCTGGCGGCAACAGCAAATGTACCACAATGAAGGCGGAATGCTGTTGCCATGCAAAGGCAAGTAGAGGGGCGCTTCGCTCCCGTACTAAGGCTCCGGCCATGCCACTGCCGTGACAGGATGATGGCTCTTTCATCCCTTTGCCGCAACAGGGTGACAGGGAGCCGCAGCAGAGGGCCCAAAGAGACGATGCAGCTCCGGAGCCGCAGGTTGCAGACCCCTGGTCTAGACTAGATTTATCTGTAAGTTGCTCGGGAGAGACGATTCAGTTATAAAGGTGGAACATCTGGGACCAATAACATGGTTTGTTTATTTGTATGGGGGGGCGAATCTTAAAATTGGAAGCAAATGACCATATACCATCAGCAACATCTAAAGCACTTCAAATAAGTATTTTCTTTTCCTGTTAGATGAACTGTGTGGATTGGAAATAGTAGATGCTGAGTTACCATCACAAAAACACAGCCTGATTAGATCTGAAGAATGGATTGTGCATCAAAAAATATTACTCAGTCGCTTACTAAAATTCCTTCTTTCTCCAGATACTATTCAGTGAAGAGTTTGAGACTCCCTTTATTGTAGTCCACAGCCTATCGTTTGTGCAGTCAGGCGCACATTCAGTTGGTGTGTTGCTCTTACGAATAGAAAAGGATGAATTGGATGCACAAGGCAGCGGCTTTCATGTTTCATTGGAGTGGGTTACAATTGTGAATAATTCTAAGGAGGGTGAGTGTTTCACTTGGTTTTATTTTGCTGGTATATGAAAGAAAGTTCACTGTGTATCTATACATATTTATTACATTCTTACTGTAGGAATTCTGGAAACTCTTAACTAGGGGAATGGAGAAAGGATATGAATACAAATTTGCAAATACCTAATAGTCCAAATGTCTGGAAGAACTGTTAGAAAATATTATCTTAAAAGAAAATATGGTAAGGTGGGATGGCATTAAAAATAGTAGTAAACACATTGAAATTAAAGAAGTTATTTTTCAATAAATATTTTGTTATCCTTCCTGTTTCCCAAAAATGTATAGAAACAATTTCAGATGGCTGAAACAGACTCCATGTTACAAGCAGTCATCTTTTCGAATAGCTTTTCTCTAAGGCAAAGCCTGGCAATAAAAATCAGTCATGAAAATGTGCTGGGTGAATTTGAGCTAGTCACTTTCTCTCAGCCCAGCCTACTTCATGTTACATGGAAAAATGAGAGGGGTATGCCCTTGTTCCCTGCCTTGAGCTCTGGACATAAGGCAGGGTAGAAAATGGAAAGCCAGCTGGGTGACTTTGGGCTGATCACTCTCTCTCAATCCATCAAGCTTCACAAGACCATTTACATTTTTTTTTAAAAAATATTTCTTTCCCACCTTTACAATTTTTACAAATAATTCAAGGCCATGAATATATTCAACACACCATCTTGTAAATGAGGATTTTGAGATATTCCAGAAGAATTGTTAGTAGCATAATTAACCTTGGAGCTATAAGGAGAGTATATGTGCTCTGTGCTCCTGTATCTACATAACATTTTTTCAAGGACTTCGTGTTGGTTCCTTTCATGAAGGCTGTATTAAAGCCTTCTAAAGACATTGTCAGATGATGCCCCAATATTGGTAGATCAAAGTATTGTTGAATGCTTATCCATTAAAAATGGGAGGAATTAAGAAATTCAAAGTTTTTGTTTTTTAAATCAGGTGAAGTGTATGAAGTCTCCAAACGCCGAGTTCTTCAAGGAAAATCTGTTCCTCATTATGCAGCTCTAGAACCAGATGGAAGTGGCTTGATGGTTATCTCCTACAAGCCCTATACTCTTTTGCAGGATGGTGAGACCAAGCAAGATGAAAATGAAAAGGAGAAAACAGAAGCAAACAGGAAAGGTAAGGTCTCTACAACTCATGCTATCCTGAAGCTTTATAGTGGAAAACATAATTAAAATCATGCAGCTTGAAAATTCTTCAGCGTAGCCATGCTGCAATCTAATCCCAGAACATCAAAAGCAACCTTGATATGTTAGCTTGTCACACAGTTTTTACAGTTAAAAGAAGTAATTGTAGAAGTTAGAGTTACAATATACCCTGTTTCCCCCAAAATAAGACATCCCCTGATAATAAGCCCAATTGGGCTTTTGAGTGCATGGCAATAAGGCCAAGCGCTTATTTCAGGGTTCAAAAAAATATAAGTCACGGTCTTATTTTCGGGGAAACACGGTATTTACCTGTATACAATATATTTACCTGTATACAGTGGGCATCTGTTTAAATATTTAACTTGCCAAAGCCTTCAATACTTAAGATTGTAAGATTATAAGAAGGTATGGTGATGCAGAAATATGACATATTCCAATTTATGTCCATTTAAGATAAGTAGATTTCTCAGAAGATACTATCATAGCCTAGTCAGACATTATAAATGATAGGTAATGTTGTTCATTCAAAAGCTTCTGCCTTTTTAGCTAGCAAAGTTGCTAGAAAGAATCCATGCTAATAGTTTCATCTATCCTGTATAGCCAAATAAGGGAAAGTGATACTTTTATTTTTAAAAAGTTGGTATGTTCTATATTATATTGATTACATAGTAAATTACAGTATATTTGTGGTAGGGTTATCTTATACTATTCAGTTAGTGTCTAAGAATGACAGTAATAATGTTTTCCAATGATTCATAAGATATAATTGTTGATGTGATTTTATAAATGGGAACAGTCAAGGAAAAATGACAGCTCTATGACTAACAGGCCTGTCATTTAATTCATTGGAAGATAATTGCATACAATTCAACCTGCATTGGGCTGAATCAACATAAATATAATTTCAAAATCAGTGGAAGTAACTGTTCTATTCTTTTCTTTTTTTGGTCATTCTTTAGACTCTTGCCTCTAGTTCTGGGCTCCATGTTTTATGGATCCTGAAAAATTGGAATAATTTCAAAGTAGGGCAGTGAAGATGATCAGGGACTATAAATCTAAGTGAAGAAAAATGGGGAAAAAACTAATACATTTAACCCTGATAAAAGATGACTAATTAGGAATATGATTACACTTTTCAGTGTTAGAAGAGACATTAACAGCAGTTTGACCATGGATGTCTTTTACTAGTAATTAGCGGGTCATTTTTCTCGGCTGCTTTAATTTGCATTTCTTCACTGAGCAGTAGATTGAACTAATAGCCTAAATGGCCACTTTGATTCTATTTATCTATGCATTGTATTTTTTAATTCTCTTTATATTTAATGATTATTTGTACCTTCCTAGTAGATTTTAAATAATGACAGATGATGTACTTTGGAGCTGCTATTTTTCTTTTCTAGTTTCAGGTAGCTAGGCAATGCAACATTTTATTGTACAAATAACCGGGTTTTTGACAGCTATTCCACAAATCTTTAATGTTTTAGCCTTTAGCTACGGTAATTATGTACACCCCTTATGTGCTTCTGTTTATAGAACCTCTATATTACTGGCAACAGACTGAAGATGATTTGGCAATCACTTTCCGACTCCACGAAAACTTTACCAAAGAAGATATACATGTCAGCTTTTCTCCAAATCATCTCAGTGTAGCATTGAAAGATCCACAGTTTCCTATACTGAAAGGTGACCTTTTTTCATTGATTGACCATGAAAGCTCCACATGGATAATTAAAGAAAATAGGTATTTATTTTAGTGTTGTGTACTTGATCTGTTGAATTTGTTACATATGTCGATCTGTAACCTATTGCCATTTTTCACCCACCTTCTATTTAATGGGGGAAAGGGTTAACCAGGTGGTGGCATTACTAAAATATCTTTAGTGTAGATTGCCACAATGAAATGAATATCACTAGTATGTAGCATTCAACAAAGCAGTCCCTATATATCGTTTCACATCTGAGTTTGTAAATAGTTAGTCACCCATGTGTGATTCATAAAATAATGTTGAATCGATTGCTTATCTATAACTGAAGTTTTTCATGTGGTCATCTATAAATCCACACGATCCACTCGCTTTCCTATTGCAGATGGTTTGTTTTTCTTTATAGTTTTGGAATTGCTGTCAGTCATCAAAATTGAGGCGAACACATGGTATATAAGGCCTGGGGGCAGAGTTTCTTAAAGAATGATTTAATTCTAAACTGTTTCAGTGAAAGTGCACCATTTACAATATAGGTGTGAATTCATAGTTGGGTTTCCTTGAAGAATCTTCAGTTTCTACTATCAAAGCATTGTGAATAGATTAATCTAATTTATTTAATATTAAGTCCTGCATTCTACCTTTGGTTATGGCTTATCGATGTTTATCTATTTTATCCCTTCCTAGATTAGAGATAATTTTAATTAAGAAGGAAGAAGATAAGCGTTTATGGCCAGAACTGATAATTGGTGACTCTCGGGGGGAATTTATTATGGACCCAGCTCAAAGGGCCACAATAGCTGAGCAGCTGATGTATCTTACCTCTGATGAAATGGTAAACTGATGATAAAATTTGTGGATTTAATATATAAATACACATACCAAACTGTATTGCAATCTAGTGGTTAAATTGTACGTTGCATGATTTTTGAAATCATACTTTATTGAATATCCTACAGTGATTGGCTTTATATATTGTGTTTAATCATCTTTAGGTAGGCTGAAAGTGATGGACATATTTCAGACTATAGATATGAAATTAAATCATTACACCTTGAAGAAAAGCTCAGTATGCATAAACATAAAAAGAAGGGGACAAAAACCCAGCACAATAGTCCACCCAAAATTCTGAGTTTCCAGGTTTTTTTTATGAGAAACAGTCATTGTTTCCCAACCTGCAGTCTGAAATGTTTCAGTTTAGGATGCAATTATCTCATGCTCCTATGAATTGACTATATTCTGGAATTAAATCCTTTTTAAGGTATCAATGAAATACTGGATGCAATACATGTATTATAGATTTATTATTATATTACATGCTTCTTTTTTTACTGCTATTTTATTAATGTTGGCTCACAGAATGCATAGAAAACTAAATTGAATTCCTGATTTCAGAATCCAGATCCTAACAAAGAAAATCCTCCATGCAATGCTCAAGAGCTGGAAGAATGCGACATTTTCCTTGAAGACAGTACAAGTTTATGTAGATTTGACAGTCATACCATGAAGATCACTCATGTGGTAAGCATTAGATTATATTCTTAAATCCCATAATGGTTGACAATTTGCAGAGTTCATTTCTTTTTTCTGTTGGTTTTTCTGGACCTTCTAATTCACGGGTGTCAAACTCGATCGCGTCATGTGACGTATTGTGACTTTTTTTGCCTTTGCGGAGCCGGTGTGGGCGTGGCCTGCACGTGATGAATCCGACCCGCGGGCCGCCAGTTTGAACCCCTGTTCTAATTGTTTTCATCCATAATGATGTCCTTTCAGACAGAAATGGATAGAGTCATGTTTTTGTGACTTTAGTCTTTTCTAAAACAATATGGCAGGTGTTCTCTTCCCGAGTTACTTCCCTCAACTATTGCCAACATGCCTGATCTAGTAGAACTGTCCCCTCAGCCCACCTGGTTCCCTGGTCTTCCCAGAATCTTACTTTTTCTACTCCTCCTTAGTAACCACTATCAACTACAAACATGCTGTCACCAAGGAAGCCATTCACCCTTAGAATTTTCTTGCTCTCTTTCCTGCCCCCTCTTCCCAAAAACAAGTTACACCTAGGACAATCAGAAAGATAATCAGTTAACATGCTTTTATTTACAAAGATCAACATTATGCAGGCAATGGCTTTTCCATGAGATACTATAGACGTGACGGATTTTGAAGAAGCAGGATAGAAAGAGTGTTGACACATTTCTGAACTCTGATGGTGGTAAAGGTTCCTGAGAACATCATGGGCAGCAAAAAAAAAAAAAAAAAACCCACCAACAAATGGAGCATTGGAGAAATTAATCCAGAGTTATCACTTGAGGCACAAATGTCCCGGTTGAAATGACTATATTTTGGGCATATGTGAAGACCCGTGTCTGTTTAGAAGTCTTTAATACTGGAAAAGGTAGAAAGTAACAGAAGACAGTGATTAGCAGTAAATTGCTGGACTCAATTATGGTGGTGATGGGTGCACCCTTGGATGCCATGAAGGGCCATGTTGTAGACTGATCATCCTGGAGAATATCTGTCTGTGGGGTTGCCAAGAGACAACACTGACTTGATGGGACATAATTGGTCAAGAAAAAAGCCTGAGCTCTATTTTAGCTGCCAAGTTATACACATCGAATGGACAAACCTGTTTATCCCACTAGTCATTTATTAAAACAATTCTGTATAAAAACATAGCTTCCAATTTGAGGTGCTATCGCTCAACTCACATAGAACAGTAATCTCCATAAATTTGTACTACCACTTGCTTTCCTCATCACAGCTTTCGGTTTCTTTTATTTTTCCTGCAAGAATCAATAGTTGAATTTCCTCATGTTACTTTATCTGCACCATCATATCTTATGTGGCCACCAAGAATTGATCAGTTAAACACTTTATCACTAGTGTCAGCTTGAACCCAGCTAGAAGGACGGTCATGCTGTAACATTTCATTAGCCATGAACCACCCAGTGCTTAATATAGCTCATTGTAATGGGTCATGTCGACCTAACTTAAAATCTGCTGTGCAGCAATCTACTCTTACTATCATTAAAAATAAACTTCACCTTTTCAGATTCCTAATACTTACACAACTTGACATTTAGAAGGGAACAGCAGAACGAGTATTAACTTCTAGCTGGGTGCAATCAAGATGAACCTATCCATAGGCTTATTGAAGCTTAGATCTTCAGTCTATATTAGCCTTTTCAACCTAGTGCTTTCCAATTACATTAGACTATAGCTCCCAGGATTCCCAACCTTGAGAATTACATAACACAGTTGGTCAATCCACCTAGAGTAAGCAGGCACAATTTTCAGCAGCCCCCCCCCCCCTTTTTTTTTTTTTTTTTTTTTTGTTTAGGGCAGGTTGTGCTATTCTGAGGAGAAAAAAGTATTAAAATTTCCTCAGATGTTGGGTGCTATTTTGGGGCAGGGGGGAAGATTTAAGGCACTTATTTTCCATGCAAATTCCTATGCCAAAGAAATTGAGTTTGAAAACTTTATCCACTCCATTGATAGCAGAAATCATTCTCTGTATCCACCAAGCAAGGCAAGAGCAGGAAGTGCTGTTTCCCAGAAGAAAAAGATATAATGGAATCATAGGGCATCAGCTAGAGAAGGTTTATCCATATTGTCACTTCTCTTTGAATGCAAAACTGCATGGAATGGTGGTAGAACTTGGAGTTCCTAACCAAAGCAACTTGACCCTCACTGTGACGATACTAGTAGATTTTTAATTCATTATAATTCAAAATGATGCTGAGGTTAATTTTAAGTATCGTATGTGTGGATGAGTCTTAACTATAAACATTAAATTAAAGGTTAATTTAATACGTTGTTTTCTTTATTGAGTTTCCAACTCAATACTGCATTCTGATTCCACTAGTGGCACAGTGATTAAAATGCAGTATTGCCGGCTAATCTCTGCCCATAGCCTGGAGTTCGACCCTGATGGGGCTCGAGGTTGACTCAGCCTTTCATCCTTCTGGGTCAGTAAAATGAGGACACAGATTGTTGGGAGAAATATGCTGACACTGTAAAACGTTCAGAGAATGCTGTAAAGCATTATGGGGCGGTATATAAGTCTAAGTCCTATTGCTGTTGAGTTTACACAAAAAATGCAGGATTAGGGCAACAGCATGTTGAGCACTGAAGAACAGAGATATATTAAGTCCAGGAGCACTGAAGCAAAAGAAAAATGTCCCTTCTAGAGTTATTTTTATTTCTGTTTTTTGCCTGAGGAGAGGAAGAATACATAACTTTTTTTTAAAAAAAATAATAATTTAGCCATATTTTATTTTCAGTGCTTTTTTACCACTATGAAATCATTTTATTTGTATTAACAAAATAAATTTGTTAATAATGTATTAATATTTAATAAAATAATTGTTTGTAAAATAGGATTATATGTAAAATTTTAAAAATAGTTCTGTGTATATATTTCATTTCCTTGTATCTTAACCCATTAAATATCATTAAAAATAAAATGTTATGGATTCTTATGAAAACCATTTTTCTACGTTTCTAAATTTTCACAGCCATAAATTGCCCAGAAAATAATGAAAACAAATGGTTTGTTTTGTTTTGTTTAAAATCCCTGGGCTTTTACAGCTGTAGAGGAAAGACCCATTACAATGGTCTCAGCTCCAGAAATCACATTATTTTTATTCCAATTTGATCAAAATGAGCCTCAAAAGATAATTCTCTACTGCTTCTGGTCTTTTTAAATATATAAATTTAGGTAGGTGTGCAAGTGTTGTCTTCCAGCATAGGAAACCGTAGGATGAAACTTACTCCATCAAAAAGCTTCAGAAAATTAGTAAAAGCTTCCCATTCCAGCTTGTATTGGAAGAATGCTAGTTACATTTACAGGGAGTCCTCACTTAATGACCATTGTTTTAGCAACTCTTTGAATTTACAGCGGCACTGAAAAAGGTGAGCTATGAGCAGTTTTCGCACGTAAGACCTTAGCAGCACTTCAGTAAAAAATCAAGGTAAATGAAATTTATAAACTAGTAAGCAAGATTAGAAATTGTCGGAACCATTCCAAACAGCCCCATTTTGTGTTCAGCAAAACATAACAGCTTCTAGCATCTTGCTTCTCATAAAGAATACGCATGCTCACTTATATTGCATCCTCAAATGATTTGTGAAAATATTTCTGTTAAAAGTATGTGATTGCAGAGAAGCCATTCTGAGAATCTCATTTTCACATCAGCAGTTAAAATAATACAATCTTGTTTGTTTTTTCTGAATCCTGAAGTTGAATTGAGTTCTTTTTTTGGCAGTGAGTAGATTAGAAGCACTTCATTATGGGACATTTAAGCTGCTGTGAATATTAGTCTGTTGGAACAAAAACAGGACAATTATGTATTTGTTGATAAAATTGATACCACATTGTTGGCTTTTGTTCTTTAATATCCCAAAGGAATGAATTTGTAAGCCACCGACTATAATCTCATCAGGGAGAGCAAAGTTTTGTGCAAGAGACTTGGTGACAAGAATACTGTGTAAATACTGCAAGCCTAACGTAGCATCAGTTTTCACATTGTCTTTTTTCTTCTTCTTCTGTTCAGTTGTGTTGACTAGGGGTGACATAATAGCAGTGTTCCAATATCTAAGGGGCTGTCACAAAAAATAGGGGGTCAACCTATTCTCCAAAGCGCCTGAAGGCAGGACAGGAAGCAATGGGTGGAAACTAATTAAAGAGAGAACTAATCTAGAACTAAGGAGAAATTTCCTGATAGTTAGACCAATTAATTACTTGCTTCAGATGGTTTTTTTTCCAAAAAGTTTTTTTTATTTTTTTCAACAAACATTACATATTTTATGAACAAAGTGTTGTCCGGATCAATCTTACATAGCTTTCCAAATACATAATCCATTTCATTAACATCTCTTCATTTCATTTCCAACCCATAATATTTTCCTTACATATTTCTTTATCTTAATTTATTTTCTTTTTAATACATACATAATATTACTAATCACCCTATATTCCTAGTCCCTTACAATAACATCAATTAACTACCCTATTTACTACATACCTTTCTCATATTTTCTATCCCACTGTATATCAACTCCTCCCCTGAGTCCCATCATAAACAATAAACCCTTTAATTTAATTAACTGCATAATTAAGAATGTATCAAATTTCCATCCCTTTTCTTTTTTTTCTGCTAGATCTGTTTTGCCATAAATAATATACATCATCATATATCTTAATTACTTCTAAACTGTTTTACCATATACCTTTAACTAAATTAACTATCCACAATTAATAATACTATTACAATTTTCTTAAGTCTATTAATATGAACCTTATTTTCTTTCTTTCTTTCTTTCTTTCCACTAGCCTTCGTTTTTAACCATTTTCCTTTGGTCTCTCAAAAGTTCCACTTCTTATTAAATTTCTCCTTTTGTCCCATTCCCTTAATTTCTTCTTTTTCTTTTTGTATGTTTATGTATCTTATACCTTTTCACCTGAGTCCTTTTTCTCTCTTTTGAATTTATTATTCGTGTGGTTCTCCTCCCAATGTTCTCTGATCTCTTCCCACTGTTTCCCATTTTACACTTTGATTGATTCTTTTTTAAGGAATATTCCCCTCTCTCAACTCTTTTCTTACCACTGTGAATCCTAGTGAAATCATCAAATTGGTTTTTACTTTCAGTCCCTTCTTCTTCTGTGTTGTTTTCTTGTTCCTCATTTATCTCTTTTACTACCTCCTCTCCTATTTCTTGCTCTGTATATCCCCGCAAAATTTCTGACTCTTCTCCTATTTCATCTATGTCTTCCAACAAAGTTTCTGATTTTTTATCACCTTTTACAGTTTCACACACATTTTTTAGCATAACAAATAATTCCTCATACATCCAAACCTCCATATTGCCAATTTAAGCTTTTTATCTTATATCAAAATTAAAACTTAAGATCCATATAGTGTCTGTTTTTTTTCCAATTTCTATCGTGTCCAGTTCAAATAGTAGTCCAATCCAGTTCCAAAGTTTATTATCCTCCACAGCCATAGAAACACAAAGCCAAACAGTATAGGCCAGTGATCGCAAACCTTTTTTGGTTTGCGTGCCAAAATGAGGGGAGCACAGGGGGGTCACGTGTGCGTGTGCCCACACCCATAATTCCATGCGGGCCCGCCGCACATGCACGTGTGACCTCCCGGCACGTGATGGCATGCCCGTTTTTCACTCTCACCAGGCTTCAGAGCCTTTCTAGGAGCCTGGGGAGGGCGAAAACGGCCTTCCCCATCCCTCCGGAGGCAGAAAATGGCCCGTTTGCCAACTTCCGGTTGGACCAGAAGTCCTGTTTTTTTGCTCTCCCCAGGCTTCAGAGCCTTTCTAGGAGCCTGGGGGGGGCAGAAAAAGGGGCCTCCCCGCCCGCGCGGGGGGGCC
>QLTV01000373.1:1378373-1391314 GCA_003457575.1 Thermophis baileyi
GGATGAATCTTCTTTCTATTTTATTTTTCTTTCTACTTTTTTGTCTTTTCTTTATTTGTTCTCTTTATTCTATATTAGGTTGGGTTAGTTTTTATGTTCTCTTTAAAACTTTAAATTTAAGTAAAAAAGGAATGTGGAATGGAAGAAGCAAGAATATGCTCAATGCAGTGAAATATGAAACAAATCACTACACATTGACATCTTAGGCATTAGTGAATTGAGTTGATTGGATTGGTCACCTTCAGTCAATAGATCACACTGTTTATTACTCAAGACATGTAAAACAAAGAAAGAATGGCATTCTGTCATAATTAGGAAGAGAATAGCAACAGAAAATACTTGGGAACAATGCAATCAATAATGAAATAATATCACTCAAACTTTGTGGACAGCTCTTTAATACAATTATCTAAATTTATGCTACAACTACTGATGCGAAGAAGAGGTTGATGAGTGTTATGATCAATTTGAAATCAACAGATAATGCAAGCAAGATGTGCTGCTTGTGGTTGGCAACTCGAATGCCAAAGTTGGAAATATCAAGAAGGAAAACATAGTTGGAATGTATGGCCTAGGACAGCTCTCTGTGTGTATGTGTGTGTGTGTGTTTGTGTATACACATACATAGCAGTACATATATATATTGAATACATACACATATACATATACATACATATACATAAGAAAAATATATATAAGAAAAAACAGTTGCTACCAACCTGCCTTCCATTGAGGACCTGTATACTGCACGAGTCAAAAAGAGGGCTGTGAAAATGTCTACAGACCCTTCACATCCTGGACATAAATTGTTTCAACTTCTACCCTCAAAACAATCCTATAGGGCACTGCACACCAGAACAACTAGACACAAGGACAGTTTTTTCCCAAATGCCATCTGCTAAAGAACTAATTCCCACAATAATATCAAATTATTTACTAAGGATGTATTACTATTATTCTTCTCATCCTTCCTAGTATCTATCTCTTCCCACTTATGGCTATAACCATGTTGCTTGTATCTTTACAATTTATATTGTTTTCTAGTATGATTTGATTGCTTATTAGTATACTATGACTATCACCAAGTGGTGTATCTTATGATTCTTGATGAATATATTTTATTTTTTCTTTATGTACACTGAGAGCATATGCACCAAAGACAAATTCCTGGTGTGTCCAATCACACTTGGCCAATAAAGAATTCTATTCTGTCCTGCCCTGTCCTGTCCTGTCCTATCCTATCCTATCCTATCCTATCCTATCCTATCCTATCCTATCCTATCCTATCCTATTAATTCCTATTCCTATTCTAGTGTGTGTGTGTGTGTGTGTGTGTATTTTTCATTTGCATTAACATTTTTCATTAATTCTCTTCTGTCTGGAGATTGTTGTTGATTTACTTCATGTGGATAAGACTATAACTACAAACTGTACAGCATTTTAAAAAGGACACAGGAGATGCCTGAGAAATTATAGAACAATCGGCTTAACATATTCCTGGCAAATTGATAGAAATGAGAAACAAGAAAACAATATTTAAGCGTAGAAAGGAACAAGCCTTTCAAAAGGAAGCAGCATGAGTACTACTCAGGTAAATTCTGCCACACCAAACTTTTAGAGTACTTTGAGAGTCTTGAGAACCATATAAATATTGGCACTATATTTGAATTTTCAAAAAGTCATTGACAAAGTTTCTCATCAAAGGTTTTTGAATCGATTTGCTGGTCATGGGATAAGAGGACCTGTCCTTTTGGGAATTGATAAGTGGCTCAACAAAACAAAGGAATAAATGGGCTTTTTTTTCCTCAGTGGAAGACAGTTAGAGTTTGAGGTGGGTTGATGTGAGGAAAAATAGGAGGAGGAAGGAGTGTTAAGTATGTTCACTGCCTTGAGTTACTGATAAAGTAATGAAGGCAGGATGAAAAACAGATCTGTATTGGGTCCATTGCTTTTGAACTTGTTCATAAATGATCTGAATTTAGGATGAATGAGCAGTTGGGGAGAGAGATGTCTGCACTGCCTGCTTGTCAGAACCCATAAACATTTGGCCCTTGTGAGAATCAAAATGTTGGAGAAATACTGGTTTTGATCTAATCCAGTAAGACTTTCTTACAGTCTTACGTGATTATAAATATTGCCAGTTTCTGATCGCCTATAAATAATTTAGCAGTTCAGAAGATGTAGAATATTATCTGTCAGCATCTGTTGTTTATTTTGTAGGTGCTAAAAACTAGAAATTAACAAATTCTAATTAAAGTCTATATTTAAAAAAAACTGGAACATGGTTTCTCCTCTGCTAATCTGTGTACCTTTTGATTTTGATTTATTTAAAACATTGGTATGAAACTATTGAACTCAGCAAAGCTAAGCAAGTACCTAGTGGGTAATAATATGCTGCCTTTATGATGTGACAACCCATGCTTCAAAAATCCAACTTGTGTGAAATGGCCATAGAGTAACCATGAAAAAGATCCCATTTTCAATCCGTTAAGAGTTTTAAAGCCAAAGTTACATCTCTCTATGGTACGAAGAACTTTCCTTGGGTTCATGTAGAGCTTCAGCTGCAAGGACAAAAAATACCACAGAGTGTTTGTAATTGGCATCTTGCTACTCAGAGCATACTTATTGTTCTGTTTGGAGAACAAAGGGGGCAAGGAACTGAGGCGAGACAGGTTACCCAAAGTAAGCCTTTATTCGGCTAACAGCGAACAGTAATAACAGGGCAACTCCGGAACCGGCAACAACAACTTTCTTTCAGACAGCTCTTTATATAGCAGCTGTCGAAACGGCCTGTCCAATCGCGGGGCTTCATTCTCTTGCCAATGGCTGACACAGTTCAGCCAATGGGTGAAGAGCTTGCGCGTCGGCATACGCGCAGATCAGCGGCATAGTTACGAGGACGCAACACTTATTGATACGCCTAGGCAACTATAGTAATGCACAAAAATCGATATAAAATTAAATATATTTCAGGAAAGAAGATACTGGATTAAGAAGTTAACTGTTCTTGATTACAAATTCTGAACCTTGGTTTTCAGCAATGAAGCCACTGTGTTTCTTACAAAATACAGTGAATGGTGTTGAATGTGTAGCCTCTGGATCCTTTTTTGACCAGCTTATACCCTTTTCCAAATTCAAAATAGAGTGAGTTATTTATTTGGATTCCAGTCAAAGTCTGAAAAAAAAAATAGGTATGTGTTTAAATTGGCGTAAAGATATTTTTTGCTTCTGTTGGAAACAGCAGCTTTAATGGTTTGGCTTATCAACCATCCTAATTATGATTGCTATTTAAATGTATGCAGCAGACCTTTTTTTTTACAATGTGCTAATGCCATTTATAGGTTGGGGAAGACAGATAAAAACTGCCTTTCTAAAGGAACATACAGCCATTCCCAAGTTCATACACTTTAAATAGCAATCTTTATTCCAGTTTAAGTACAACCCAACAGAATTCCACAATCTATATGGACATCCTACATAAAATTCCCATAATGATGCATCCAAAAAGTTTGTACGTTTTTCCTGGCATAAGTCTTTTGAAATATAATACTGCACAGAAAGTATAGTGAAAGAATTACTTTTGTTTCACTTGTACTGTTTTTTAAAAACTTGTTAATCATCCTGAATATTACTTATATTGGAAAAGGTTATAAAATTAAGAAATTAATCTGCACTTATCCAATGAGATTCATCACCAAATGAAGATCTGAACCTGTTGATCCAACATTAAAAACACTATACCATACTGAATCAGGGAGCACAACTGAATGTAATCAGTTTTATATAGTGTACGCTAATCCTCCAATCTCTAAATCCTAATCCTTTAGAGCAGATCAGAACTGGACTGGAAAATGAAATATACGGAGGTTTGGACTGGTCAATTATTATTTTTCTACTGATATCACTGTGTTCTGTGTAGCCAGTTAGTCATTTCTGTATTGGTAATAAATAAGATTGCTTTTCTTAATCCTGCAGGTAAACCTTGGAAGCAATCAGTATCTTTTCTCAGCAGTGGTAGATCCTAAGGAAATGCCATGCTTCTGCTTACGCCATGATGTTGATGCTCTTCTCTGGCAGCCTCGCCCAGATCAGCAAGACAAATGGGAGCATATTTCTACTTTCAATGCCTTAGGTAAGAGAAAAGGACTACACAGTATTGCTCTCTGATTGAACAATTGAAGCGCTTTTCCACTCAGTTCAGTTCATATAGAGAAAGTTTCCAATTAAAATTTGTTTGGGCTGGGTTTTGGAAATGGTTATCTCAGGAAATAGCAATCTTGTGATAAAAGAGATCAGTAGAGTAATTGAAGTGTTGTCTCATCCAATCTATTTTTTATTTTCAGAATTAGAAGCTAGCTTTGTAGAAGAAAGCTTCTGAAATATTAGGGAGAATATGGAGAGAATAAATTTGTTCATTGCTACAAGTGTGGACTATTTCCAATTGAGGATAAAAGCCTAAACTAAATGAAATCTTCCTGAAGAAACTTAGCTAATATTTCCAACATCTTTATGATGAGTTAACTTGAACAGATTCTAATCAGCAAAAGTTATTTATGATAGTCATAGAATCCTGGCCATCTAAGGCTGGAACACCCATTTATACCAGAAAATCTGACATCCTCTAAAAGACAACTTAAATTTTAGATGTTAATTCCACCCTCTCTGGTATGTAGTTTCATTAGCTGTTTGTGAAAATATGTTTTTAGTACTGCCTCTGTGTACATTTGCATGGACGCCCACATCTTTTAGTCATGTTAAATTGTGCTTTGCTTTTATTATAAAATTCCTTACATGATGTGTATGCATTGCAGAGTGAAATGGAAGCATTTATACCAGTAAACAAACAAGTCTGGTCTGTAAAAGAAGAAATTTAATTTATGTTGATATTGCCTGGAAAGGTGAAAATAGGAGTATATCAGTGAACAGTTTCAAAGCTTAAAAGTGCTATTTGAAAAAAAAAAAAAAACCTAAAATGCCCACGGTTTTGTTAAGTTGCAGATAGCTAGAAAGAAATCTGGCCTTTTTGTTTTGGCTTCATCTTAAAAGTTTGATTAAAAACTAGCAACATTTTCCTTCTCGTTTATTAGCCTGTTGCTATATGGCATACAACATAACACTTTGGTGATAATCTGTTCCAGTAATTGGTTCCAAAGAAAATATGGCTTCACTTTCCCCATGTATAATGAAAGATTAGAAATATCTTGCCAGCTGCACAATTAAAGGGCTTAGACAGATGTGTCAAAGATAATCAGTGTAATTCTTTAAGCTTTAGAAACTCATTTTCATTTGATGTTTACTTTGAAATTAGAATGAGAGCAACATATCATAGAGTTCAAATGCTGCGTTGAAAAGCTCTGGAGAGCCAGTCTAGACATGTATTTTTCATGTGCTGTCCTCTTAGCATGTTTGCCATAGCTGTATGGCCTTGTAGTTTCCCAAAACACCCCAAATCTATTCTATTAGATTTGGGATTTCATTGGGATTTCATTGAGGGCCACATCAGGGTTGTGTTTGACCTTGGGGTGCCGGAGTGGGCGTGGCCAGAGTGGATGTGGCCAACTCGACGTCACTCGTGTCGGTGCCTGTGGTGGCCCGAGCGCTCTGCCAGCGAAAACGGGCTCCCGAGCTCCATTTTCAGCTGCAATGGCCTCCTGCAACCCTCTGCCAGTGAAAACGGAGCTCAGGAGGGCCGCCCACGGCCAGATCTAAGCACCCCACGGGCCGAATCTGTCCCCTGGGCCTTGAGTTTGACACCCCTGTGTTAGAGTAATCTAGTCCTGAGGATACAAAGCTGTGTGCATTTATCCAGCTGAGCCCAAAGAAAATGTGCCCCATACACATCTTACACTGCATAAAATAAGAGAGCAAAAGCTCACACAATGACAACTGGTCTGTGAGATAAAAAAAATAATTATTTGCTTTTGCTGGCTCTTTGTGTTTTAGGTTATGTGCAGGCATCCAAGCAGGACAAGAAATTCATGGCTTGTGCACCAGACCACTCATATTCTGCCCTTTGCGAGTGCCTGCGAAGAGTGTTCATTTATCGCCAGCCAAGTCCTCTAACCACTGTTCTCTACAACCGAAAGGAAGGCAGACAAGTTGATCAGCTTGCTAAGCAGTTGGTAGCGACTCTGGAAACACATGATACTTTTTTGGGTTTTCAAGCAACAAATGAGAGATTGTATGTTCTCACAACAAAGGCTCTATTTATAATAAAAATAAGCAATGAGAATTAATCATGGTCTCACAATGACTACATACATCATTGATCTCTCTGCATTCATAACGATCTCCAGTTATGACTCCATAACGTAGCACAAAAGTACAAAATACCAGTATCAACTATATTGCAAAGATAGTGCAATAAAATGTGTACTGTCTCCTAAAGGATGACCAACATTGTTTTGTTGTATATTTAGGAGAGAAGCATTTGGAGATTTATTTTTTAATAAATGTATTATTATTTTCAAATGTCCTTAAAGCTTTTTATTGTAACTGTTTCTATTTGGTCTCCTGAATCAGTTAAGACATTCTGAAAATGTAATTTGCAGCTAAGTAAATATATTTTTAGTTTTGTTTTAATTGGATTTTTTAACATTTTCTTTAAATGTTTTCCCTAAATGCTTGCATTGGCTCATTGAACAAATCAGACTGAATATGTACATCCACTTTTCTTAAGCATATTTTTAATTGAAGCTCAAAATTCTCATTATGTGCAAATGTAATTGCAGTTGGATTGTATCTGGCTTTCGGAAGAAAATCCTCATCCACTTGTGAAATAAAGTAGTTGTTGTTTTTTTAAATGAAAAGGTTTCAGTGTTCTTTACCTTGACATTAAAAATGGATTTGAGAAAATTTAAAGATTTGTTAGAAATTGTCTTCTCTGAGCTGGTACTATTTGAAAAAGATTATGAGTTAAAATGGCTGTATATAATTTTTTCTAGGAGGAACAAACTTACTAAGACCCATTAAAGATAATCTGGCTGGGAAAGTAGATTTTACCATGGGATAAACAGTCCAGGATAAAAGAACAAATCGTATTTTGTACAAGACTTCCAGTTACTACAACATAACTCTGAAGCCAATAATTTTCAAAAATGTTTATGTGCCAGTTTAAAGCAAAGTTGCAGCACAAATTGTTATTCCTTTTTCCAGACTGCCTTTTTACTACACACTAATAAGAGGAAAGAGCATCTAAGATACTTTAACTTTAAAAGGAGTTACACCACCAACAAACCACATCTAGCTAGATTAATGGCTCTTTTCTAATACTTCTTTCCATGTTGAAAATGGAATGGTGCTTTCAGTTAACCATAGTTTGGTAGCATGTCTGAAGGAAATTAGTTATGGCCACATCTACAGTGGTTTAATTTTACATTATGTACTGAACTGCATGTAGCACTAGCAAAACTAGGGAGGGCAGTCAGAGGGCTTTGGCTGTCTGAGTTTCAGTATGGATTTTTATTTTTCCTCCATTTATTTTAACTACATGTGCTCTACAACATTGCCAAGCTCATTCATTTAGATTTCTGATCAGCTGGGAATATTCTTAATGTACAGTTCAGCTTCTCTTCTGTTACTTCCATTATTTCTGTTCCATTCCATTTTGAACAAATTGTTTCTTCTGGATGGTATATTCCAATCGTGGGATTCGTCTCATTAGGTCCCAGTTTATTACTATTAAGTCATACTTAACTTCTTTGTGTAAGAATTTAAGCTCTTCTTGCTTATTGTCCATACTCTGGTCGTTGCTACAGAGACCACAAAGACTATGAACTTTATGATCCAGTCCCAAAGGTGCTTTTTCAAAAGGCAACTGAACTTTGTTTTTCCTTGAAGCACCTTTGGGACAACCATTATCTGGATGACTGAGAATCTCCATAGAGATTTATGACCCAGTCTTCTTGATTTTTTATTCAGCAATTCAACAGACTACTACAGCTACCTACTTCCTTCACCAATTCTTAAGAATGGATGCTTTGTCCCACTCACCTACCCCTGGTTCTATTTAAAGTATTCCTGATTAAGCTCAGTATATTTCAGCCAAACACATTTTGTCTAGTCCTAGTAAATGGAACATATCTTATGCCAGCATTCCATTATCCAGAAACCATTTCCAAAGTCAGTCAATCCTCTTCGGTATTCTTTCCTGTCAGATGGGTCAGAAGGATAAATAAATAAATAAATAAATAAATAAGGCCAGAACAATATTCATTTTTTTATTCTATGATTGTCTAACATGGAATGGACTGTTTGATCTAGTTAATGTGCTAAGCCAGCATTCAATAGCTCTCCTCTGTCAAAACCTTCCCTTCTCTACCGGCATTATGCTTTTCTATGATGTGTAAAATCTCCTTCAAATCCAAATTTGACTCCTGAGTACTTCCTGGACAATTCCATGTAGTTTCTTGCCAACAGCACAGAAGTGGTTTGTCTTTTTTTTTTTTTTTCAGGATGTGTGTGTATTTAATTTCACTGGAAAAAATACTTTTTTCCAGCCCAGATCCCTGAGATTCTTTGCTGATCTTCTATTAAAGCAATAACTAGGGTCAACATTGTTTAGCAGCTGGGCCCAAAGTCAGCCAGATGCTATTGCTTGCTCTCTGAGCTGAGACAAAGCAGTGTTTTAAAAACTATCCAGTGAATTATTAATGCTTTACTGCTATTATCAAAAACTCTCTAGAGAAGAGCAGGAACAGGCAAAGAAAACTAAATTTTACAACACATTTGGCTGCAATTAAGCAGAATCTTTGCCCCTTCTGCTCATGTTTATTCAATCTATCACCCTTCGTGTAATTTTGTTACTTGCAATCCAAATAATATTCCATTCATATCAGAGATATATTCTTGCCAAAGAAAATTTCCAAAAGTACCAAAGAAATTATTTGATGGTTTTCTGAAATATTTCTACGGAGGTAGTGCCTGGAGGAGACCAAGAATAATCTCTGCCAATCCAAGCAGTACAGAAAGGGAATATAAATCATATATAATGATTTATATAAAACCATTAACAGATGGTAACATGTTTCATCACTTGGAAGAACAATTTTAGATACAGTACGTCCAAAAGTCAGCTGTTTTTTGGCAGCTAAAGAATAGCAGAGTGCTTTTTGTCCATGGGTGCACAAAGTGAGTGAATGAAAACAACTAATCTCCAAATGGCCAAACAATGAGAACAATCTGACTTCCTAATGCACCTAAATTCTGTTTAATTTAATTGGGATGACAAAAAAGGCAATATCCATTCAAATGTGTGTATGTGTTTTTTTAAAAGAGAACAAGTACCAAGTATCATAAAGGACCTGTCTTTTTGTTTTGTTTCTTGACTAAGTTTTGTAACATTTGCAGGAAGCAGTGCTTTTCAAACTGAGTACCATTAGCTGTTCCTGCCACAACATATGTCAAGTTTATATGTATATGTATTAAGATGCTTCCTCAGTCTTGTAGCTGCTAGATGTTCTTTCTGTTTCGTGTCTAGCTTCAGGATATGGCAGAGAAGGCCCCAGAGACAATGCAAAGCCTCACAAAGTTTTTGCTTTGCTTTCAAGAAACGGAGAGATAATGTTTCATGAGTCACCTCTGAAGGGAAGGTGTCTTTGCTAGAAGCATCCTTCAAGCACAGCACATTTTCAGAGTCTTATTACGGCCCTAATTTACATGCATTCTGCTTATACCTTTTTACAGTCTTTGGCAAAATATTTATCAGTCTTGAACAAGGACGTTTTAGCAGTTCACATTTAATGCACAAACTTTATCCAGAAGTCAGCTGTCTTTTAGATTCATTATGAAAGGTGTCACACTCAATTTATACAAAATCTGCTTGTTTGATTCTGCTCTTGGCAAGGCATAAACTCAACCTCAGCACTACTTCATATAGCCTGCGTGTCTGCACTTAAGGAGGGGTACCGTTAAGCCCCCCAACTGAGTAAAGTCATATCCTGTGGCTAAAACTTTAGTCACAGATACAGAAGCTAAGACCAAAAACACATCAAAATAAGCAAGAACATAAACTTCATCAAATGAAACAGTGCTGAAGAAGGCTGAAATAAAATGCAATGTTCGTTTTTTGCTTTTCCTCTGATATTTTTTATGCATTGCTTTTCCTTCAAACATTAGTCTGAATTCAAATAGTGGTTATTATATAAACTTGCAGTTCAGTGTTTTGAAAAATTGCAGACAAAAATTTCTAGAGGTGGGCTTGGAGGAGATACAGTATATGAAGACGAAAGTCATGAAGACAGAAACACAAAAACAATGCACAAAACCTGACAACTCTGGCAATTGAAGAACAACTTTAACTGAAGCTTCAATCATGATATGATTCCTCAACTACTAACAAATGTTATTGTGTATTGAGAAAGTGATTATTTTTTTTAAGGCAAGGAAATATATTGCCCTTCTTTGTATCTAGTAGAAAACTCAGTTTTACTAGAGGGGAAATGAGCAACTGGAATGAAATGACAACACACTAAGGTGTTTCTCCCCCCCCCTTCCCCCCCCCCCTTTTCCTCTTTTCAGTTCAGTAGGATTTGACTCTGGTGGATTTTTGTTTTTCTTTCTACCACCCAAATCGTGCATCAAGTTCTGGATATATATTTTTTTTCTCAGAGCAAGTACTGTACAGCCTGGCCACCATTATAATCACTAATGGATAATCATAGTAATAATAATAATGCAAGTGTTAAGTCATCTCACAATGTAATTGGTCACCATGGGATACTTTAGTCCAGATTTGTCCAACATCCCTGCTGAATCCATAGTAGTAGTTTTGCATATATTTGCATACATTGTAATGATTAAAATAAAGTAAACATTAGAAAGTAGATAGGTAGGATCCATAGAATATCCTTTTTAAACATCCTTTGAGGGGCCCAATAGACACAAAACTGATTAATTAATTTCATTCTTAAATTATGAGAGCCAGCCTGGTCTAGTGGTTAAGGTACTGGCCTAGGAACCAGGAGACTATGAGTTTTAGTTCCTCCTTATGCATGAAAGCCAGCTGGGTGACTTTGGGCCAGTCATTCTCTCTCAGCCCAACCCATTCACAAGGTGGTTCTTGTGAGGAAAAATAGGAGGAAGTTGTTGTGTTCCGGTGTTTCCTCAGGACCGCTCTAGGAGCGGGAACGTAAAAGAACGTTTGACAGCCGGCTATAAAAGGTGGCTGTCAAACGAGCGCGCTTCAGACAACGCATTCTGTTAGCGAAGTTCTGTCACTTGTTAATAAACGTTGATGTGTTAGCTCATAACGTTGTCTCGCCTCAGTTCTTGCGCCCAGTCTGGCTCACCCGACAGAACAGAAGGAGTGATATGTATGTTTGCTACCTTGGATAGGGTAGCAAATAACAATAGCAATAGCAGTTAGACTTATATACCGCTTTACAGTGCTTTACAGCCCTCTCTAAGCGGTTCACAGAGTCAGCATATTGCCCCCAACAATCTGGGTCCTCATTTTACCCACCTCGGAAGGATGGAAGGCTGAGTCAACCTTGAGCCGGTAAGATTTGAACCGCTGAACTGCAGCTAGCAGTCAGCTGAAGTAGCCTGCAGTGCTGCACTCTAACCACTGCGCCACCTCGGCTCTATTTCTAATAAAGCAAACCCTAACCCTAACTTATAAAATAATAAAGGTAGGATAAAATCTAATCAATACATAAAAATAAACAAAGATATGTATTCTATATTTCTTAAGACCTGTACCCATTAATTTTCCTAGGTAGGTTATCCCAATTACCTTATGTGCGGCCAGAATCTGAAAATAACATTTAACGCAGCACAGTATTTAAGCAAAATGGTTTGGTTGAGATCGGCATATATGGGACTGATTGGGGTAGATTGTAGGGGTGATACCGAAATATAATTTTATCGTATTTTATTTATCTATATAATAAAGGTAGGATAAAATCTAATCAATACATAAAAATAAACAAAGATATGTATTCTATATTTCTTAAGACCTGTACCCATTAATTTTCCTAGGTAGGTTATCCCAATTACCTTATGTGCGGCCAGAATCTGAAAATAACATTTAACGCAGCACAGTACTTAAGCAAAATGGTTCAGTTGAGATCTTCATATGTGGGACTGATTGAGGTAGATTTTAGGACAAGGGCTAATCAATAAAGTAAAGTGAAGCTATAAAGTAATAAAAGTAGGATAAAAATCTAATAAATACATAATAATAAACAAAGGTGTGTATTCTATATATCTTAAGACCTGAACCCATTAATTTTCCTACCGTGTTTCCCTGAAAATAAGACCCTGTCTTATATTCTTTTGAACCCTGAAATAAGCGCTTGGCCTTATTGCCATGCACTCAAAAGCCCAATTGGGCTTATTATCAGGGGATGCCTTATTTTGGGGGAAACAGGGTAGGTAGGTTATCCCAATTCATCATCCCACAATTAAGAATACAGATTATTTATTATTTAGGAGAAATCAATTACTGATCTTGGGCAGAGTCTTTCCAGATCTTAGACATCCTTATTGTATAGGGAAGATTCTAAAATTTACTGCATGGAAGGCAGGAATAGTAAACCAGGATGAGGAAGATGCATTTACCTAGATCAGGGGTGTCAAACTCACACAGTAACACAGTAACAGAGTTGGAAGGGACCTTGTAGGTCATCTAGTCCAACCCCCTGCTCAAGCAGGAGTCCCTACATCATTTCTGACAAATGGCAGTCCAATTTCCTCTTGAAAGTCTCAAGTGTTGGAGCTCTCACAACCTCCGAAGGCAAGCTGTTCCACTGGTTGATCGCTCTCACCATCAGAAATTTTCTCCTTTTTTCCAGGTTGAATCTCTCCTTGGTCAGTTTCCATCCATTATTCCTTGTCTGGCTTTCTGGTGCCTTGGAAAATAGCCTAACCCCCTCCTCTCTGTGGCAGCCCCTCAAGTATTGGAACACTGCTATCATGTCTCCCCGGTCCTTCCCTTCCCC
>QLTV01000373.1:1402435-1414510 GCA_003457575.1 Thermophis baileyi
CCAGAGGCAGCGCCCAGTGGAGCCGAGCCAGTCTCGTGGGGTGTGCGTGCACCCGCCTTTCACTTGCTCTCGCTCTCCCGGCCAAAAAAGTGCCTGCCGCAAAAAGAGCGCCTCCCGGCATGCCCCCCCTTTCCCCCGGAAAGTAATGGGGGGGCCTTATTTTCGGGGGGGGCTTATTTCAACGCGGGCTCCCCCCCTCTCCCGCGGGGGCAGGGGCGCATTTCAAAGGCTGCCAGGGGCAGACCCCAGAGGAGCCGAGCCAGTCTCGTGGGGTGTGCGTGCACCCGCCTCTTGCTTGCTCTCGCTCTCCCGGCCAAAAAAGTGCCCGCCGCAAAAAGAGCGCCTCCCGGCATGCCCCCCCCTTTCCCCCGGAAAGTAATGGGGGGGCCTTATTTTCGGGGGGGGCTTATTTCAACGCATGTCCCGAAAAGCCCTGTTGGGCTTATTATCGGGACATGTCTTATTTTCGGGGAAACACGGTACAGATGTTCAGCTTGTGTATTTCTTGTACTTGAAAGCCATAGTTTGCCATATTCGTTCAATTATTTGGCCTTGATACTCTTATTTTTAATATCCCAAGCTGGCTCATTAAAGTTGGCCTAAAGTATGCACTTCTCATTGTTAAATACAGTAGCACTGAGTTACAAAAAGCTATTATATACAGCAAGGAAATGCCAGGGAAAAAGCTGGATGAAAATAATTATTTACACTCTCTGTGCTCCACATAAAATGTGCATGACATACCATAGCTGAAATTATCATATCACTTTCAGCCTTACTGTTAGCATTTTCTGAAAAATCAGCTATAATCAGGACAAATAAAATAGAAGTCAAGCTTGAATCTCTTTAGGGTACACCATCAATTGTACATAATAGGTAGACGGTGATAAGTTCGAATGATAGAAATAATTATATTTTTTTTCAGTGCCAATCTGTGCCCTAATAGGCATAAATGTATCCTAGTTCTATGTTTTTTAAGAAGTGAATATCAATAGACATCAAGTTAGGATACAACCAAAGGAGGGAAAAAAACAATCAAAAAGAAGAAAGAGAGGAAGAGAAGATAGTGTTTTCTTTGATTGGAAGTGGAGTTGTGAGCATCCAACAGCTATAAATTTCTGGTTTTATCTTTTGACTCTGGTTTTTATATTCTTGTTCCTTATATTAAGTAAATAAATTAACAAGATGACTTTTAAATGACATAAATTAAAACTCCCAAAGTCAGGTGCCCACTTTTTCACTTGTCCCCAAAACGTAACTAAGTTTGGTGCAAGTTCTGAGAAGAACCATTGGGTTCGATTACCAGAGGAGTTCTTCTGTTAGAATCGGAGAATCGGAGAACTGATGTATTGGAAAGGACTACATCAGGGGTGGGTTCTAACTTACCTCGCTGCCAGTTTGGTTCCTGCCACGCCGCATGGCCGTGCCTCGTGGGCGTGCGTGCGCAGTGCAAAAAAATAAAAAAAAATTCAAAAAAATAAAAAAGCCAAAAACAAGATGGAGATGCATGCACAGTGCCGGAAACTCGGCATGCACAGAAGAAGAAAAAAAATTAAAAAAAATTTCAAAAAAAAAATTCAAAAAAAATTCAAAAAAAAAAAAAAGATGGCGTTGCCCACGGACCGGCACCGACTGAACCGGATCCATGACAGTTAGAACAATTAATCGGTGGAACAGCTTGCCTCCAGATGTTGTGAATGCTCCAACACTGGAAGTTTTTAAGAAGATGTTGGATAACCATTTATCTGAAGTGGTGTAGGGTTTCCTGCCTAAGCAGGGGGTTGGACTAGAAGACCTCCAATGTCCCTTCCAACTCTGTTATTCTATTCTATTCTATGTCACCAGTGGGTCGCTACCAGTTCTGGTGAACCGGTCCGAACTGGGAGGAACCCACCTCTGGACTACATAGGTCATCTACTCCAGGGTTCCTCAACTTCAGCAACTTTAGATGTATGGACTCCCATGCTGGCTGGGAAATTCAGGGAGTTGGGGTCCACACATCTTAAAGTTGCTGAGGTTGAGAAACAATGATCTAATCCAGCTGCTTGCTCAGTGCTTACCTGTTCCCAACCACTTGAAAGCCTCCAGTAAAGGAGAATTTATTGCCAGAGTTTCAAATGGACAGTTGGCTGATAAATAGTACTTACCAACTTGCATCATCATGTAAAATTTTGTTTGTGGCCGAGCATCAGATTTTATTCTTTGCAAGTGTATAAAATTTCTGAAGCTCATTTAGAACTTGGTCAACACGAAGAATCTGAACTTGACGTGTGTTCTAATTTAGGCATGTACAACTTCCAGGCCAAAGTCTCCTGTAGGATCTTGAATTGCAGTCCATATTCCAAAATGTAGGCAGAGTCAAGCCAATTAAAAAGGAATTTGCATTTCATTTTAAAATTAAAATTTAAAACAGAACAAAACTAGTTGATTTCTGATTTCTGCATCATCCATTTAATAATTCTCTCCTTCTGACACATGCAAACCTTCTATTTGAAGGCAAATTTTGGAGGTTTCTAATGGATTCATGCAAGGTTTGTTGGATAACTCTATTGTACTCTTATACCCCACTAATGTTGGGGGGGGGTTGTCTCATTTTTTTCTTTTCTTCTTTTTCATATGTGACCTGATACCAAAGTAAAAGGTGGGAACGTCTACTTTCCTTTCTTGGATACATGTACTCTTCCTTCCTCTAATGTCTCAATTTCTAAATTTAAGTAAGAAATAACTGTGGATTTTATCTCTTTGTTGCCACCTGAAACATATTGCTCCTTAAGCAAGATTTATGATTCTAATGGACTTAACTTTCAAGCAAGCATGCTTAGGAGCACCACCTTAATTTCCAGTTTATGATTCGGTTATCAATTCAGGAGCCAGCCAAGTGTGTTTTTATGATTTGAATAATCTCAGTAGAGGAGAATATTTGCAGCTCAGTGTTGAACTGTGGAGTCCTTGGTGCTCTCTGAGCTTGGTAGCTTGCAAATGTTTCATTACCCCTAATGAAACATTTGCAAACAAACAACCAAGCTCAGAGAGCACCAAGAACTCTACAATTTGAACAGTAATGGGGGGGGGGGAACTATTTCATTTGCTCTGCAACAATGAGAATATCCAAAAGAAGAAGGGGATAGGGGACAGATTTAAACAGATTTATAAAGATTTAATAAACTTTGAAGGTTATTTAGTCAATCAAAGATCTTAGAAAATATGTGATATCTAGAAAATGCTTCACTAAAGGTTACACTGCCTAAGCCAGCGGTTCTCAACCTGTGGGTCACGACCCCTTTGGGGGTCGAACGACCATTTCACAGGGGTCGCCGCGCGTGTTAGCCCGCCATGTTGGTGCCACCGTCACTGCAGGGGTAAAAAGGTCCCGGTTCGGCCGTGCCTGCGGGTCACCGTCAGCTGGTAGCCCGGACGCCGCCATTTGGGTTCTTCTACCCTCTGCACATGCGCAGAATGCTTTGCGCATGCGCAGAGGGTAAAAGACAAGAAAATGGCGCCATCTGGGCGGGTGGGCGTAGCCTCGCGCTGCTGCCGCTACCAGTTCTCCAAACCACCGGAAAAAAGTGACTTATGACTGTTGCCGCATCCCCGTGGTCATGTGACCAAAATTCAGACACTTGGCGACTGCATGTGGGGTTGCAGGGGGGTCGTGCCATTAGAAAGGTTGAGAACCACTGGCCTAAGCATTAAAATCTCCAACAAGTAAAGTTGTCTACCTTCCAAGATCATTTGTTACATCAATGCTCATACCATAAACGCTGATTTTAATAATATCTGGGTGCAATTTTTCCCCTAATAGTTTCAATTGTCTAGCTCCTGTATGGATGTTTGTTTGTGGAAATGCTCATTCTCCACATCCTTTCTGTGCAAACAACACCACCCTTGGGTGATTTTTAACACTGCTATACAGTGTTTCTGAAAATTGGTATTGATTAAAATATTCTGCCCAGTTCCAAAAATAATGGCCCTCATGAGTTAGTTGATAGCCACCATTAATGGTCCACATCTGGAGATATGCATCATAACTTGACAACTCTTTGGTAGAAGCTGGAAATGTTACTTTGGTTTTGGATGGATGGTTGACAGTCTGGATTTTGCTTCAACAACTACTATGAGAGATTAATTTTGGGAGAAGGAACACGCTATGTCTTTACAGATGCATCAGGGATAAATATATCAAGGATGTCAGTATCATGACTGGAGAAGCTAAACTCACCGGATGTTGGTGAGAATATATTATTATTGTTATGGTTTGTTGCACAGTCAGCCAGATGTTTAGACTGGATTTGGCATTTTTGTTCACTTATTGAGGCATTCCCAAGGTCCTGGGATAGGCAGATGTGGATATTTGAAGGTATTATTATTATTATCAAATTTATTTGCCACCCATCTTGCAGTTTGAAGCAACTCTGAGCATCTTTCTACATCCTCTTCAAGGAAACTCTGTGTACCTGGATCCTGACTTATAAAGCTATCCCATATTTTTGAAATGCAAGATTTTGGAAGTGGCTTTCCATTGCTTCATTTCCAAGGACTGAGAGAGAGTGACTGGCCCAAAGTCACCCAGCTTGTTTTGTGCCTGAAGCAGGCCTAGAACTCACAGTTTCTTGGTTTCTGGCCTGATGTCTTAACTACTCTACCAACTCTGCCTTCATACAAAAAAGTGGAAATTTCAATGTCATGATTAAGATTCAAGAAAGAAGACATTTTATTTATTTATTAAACAAATTTATATGGCTACTCAACTCACAGTAACTGACTCACACCATTAACATTTCACAATGTAAGAAGTGATAAACCCACCAACCACCCCAGCAGCAGCAACCACACAATCACACCAGCCTCCATATCAATCTTGGGTGTACAAGATTAACAAACAAATTAATAAACTGTGCCACTTCAAATTAAGATTAAGAGGCCACAGATGGAAGATTATTTTCCCTTAGTTTAAAAAAAGTCTTTGTACATTTTACAAATTTTAGTGTAGCCTTTTTCTTGAGGATTTTTTCCCCCTACTTTTGAGAATATCTGTTAATTTCTACTTTGTGTTGTTTGTGCTTTTAGCATTTTTTTCTACCCATAGGCTTCTCTAAACATTTTTAGTAGTGAATCTTTTCATTCATACTGAATACAGGTAGTCCCCGAGTTACAACCACAATTAAGTCCAAAATTTATGTTGCTGAGTGAAACATTTGTTAAGTGAGTTTTGGCCCATTTTATGACTTTTCTTGTGGTTGTTAAGTGAATCATTTGTATTTGTTAAGTTAGTAACATGATTGTTAAATGAATCTGGATTCCCCATTGACTTTGCTTGTCAGAAGGTCGCAAAAGCTGATCACGTGACCTCGGGACATTCCAACTGTCATAAATATGAACCAGTTGCCAGGCCTCTGAATGTTGATCAGATGATCATGGGGATGCTGCAACAGTCGTACTTGTGAAAAACTGTCATAAGTCACTTTTTTCAGTTTTGAACGGTCACTAAATGAACTGTTGTAAGTCGAGGACTACCTGTATACATTTTCAGATGATCACAATTAGTCTTACTTCCATGCTTTAAGATCGTACCTATGCCTTGAAAAGCAAGGAAAAGTGGATGTTGATGCAATTTCAGGTGTACAAAGAATTTGCCTTCCCCCCTTCCATTTTCTGTAATGCTCTAGGATGAAGCTGAGATGGTCTAGCTGCGCTGTGCCCAGGGGTGAAATCCGACCGGTTCGGACTGGTTCGGATGAACCGCTAGGGATTATTGGCATCGGTTTGCCGAACTGGTAGCAATCACCCCTCGTTGGCCCCGCCCACACCCGGCCGGTCGCTGCTCACCACTTCCGGCTGCTCGATATTCCACAGAATTCAATGTTAAATGCAGCAGAGAGAATCCTAACTTTTCTCCCTCCATTCACAAAGGACATCTTAGATCAGTAGGTGTATTTCTTCCAGTGTGAGTTTCCCATTTTTGAAAATCAAAGGCAGGCAGTTGAACCTTCAAATTAAATTGGGCCCCTAATCCAGAAGAAAGAAAGTTACCGTATTTTTCGGAGTATAAGACACACCGGAGTATAAGACATACCGGAGTATAAGACGCACCTTAGTTTTGGGGGAGGAAAACAAAGGGGAAAAAATCTGCCTCTGCCTCCCAGCAATTTGCCTCCCAGCAAACAGCAAACAGTACAGATGATATACACTGTTTGCTGTGTATTTCTGTGCATGTGTACCTGACCCATAGAAATAGCAAAGGATTGGAGAAATGTACATTATGGCAGTATATTAATGCCAGAAAGTTTTCTTAAATGTAGTCACACTAACTCCTCCCAATTATTTAAATAGATCTACTCCAAACATGACTAAGTCAGGGTTTAACTCAGCTGCCTTATCTTAATACTAAAACAGGACACTGTTACATTTCAGACTATACTTGTACGGATGCTGTTAAAACTGATGTGGCTTTCTGGAAGTATACATTATTCTCTGCTATTTAAAAGAAGATACAATAGCACTGGGCCTCTTCAGATCAAGCATTTATTTTAAANATCCAGTTTCAGCAGTCTGATTTGCAAAAGCAAATAAAATTCTGCCTCTGCCTCCCAGCAAGTTGCCTCCTTGCAGTTCTAGTTTCACTTTCATTTTAGCAGTGGGCCTGCCTGCAGCCTCTCAGCTGATGGTTGGGAGGCGGTACTCAGTTGCTTGTGCTAATCAGGCTCTGCACTGTTTGCTGCAAGGAGGTAAATTGCTGGGAGGCAGAGGCCAAAGGGTGGGAGTGGCTGGGTGGGGCTACATTCGGTGTATAAGACGCACCCAAGTTTTCACCCTGTTTTTGGGAGTAAAAAGGTGCGTTTTATACTCCGAAAAATACGGTAATCCTTTCACAATCTTTTTCTGTTGCAAAATGTTTCTTTTCCCCAGAAATCTGTGTGATCTCAGAAAAACGTGAAGCAGCTTTAAATTATTGGGGACAAGGTGCTCCATTCTTGTCCTCCAAAGTATCTTTTTCCCCTTTAGATCTGCACAGCTTCCACCTTACTGGAAAAATTTACTTTAAAAAAAAAAAACCTGCAAGGATGGATTGGTTCATTCAGGAATAAAAAAGATGATGAGTTGGATGCTCCCAAAAATCTTCTATCCCAAAACAAGTTATATAAGCATAAAGGAGGAAAAATGAGATGCTTTTTTTCTTTACTTCTTAGAATCCTAAAGTTGGAAGGGACTATTGAATAATTCCTGCTCAGTGCAGAAATGCAAATTAAAGTATGTCTGTTTTGGCTGTCTGTTCTTTGATTGCATACATCCACTAAACTACTGATAGTCCAGGACTTAGTTTAATGGCTGTTTGAAGTTACAATGGCACTAAAAAAGTAACACGAAACAGGTTCTTGCACTTTCAATAGTTGCAGCAGCCCCATATGATCACAATTCTGGCCCTTGGCAAGCAGCATGTATTTATGATGTTTGTAGCATCTCTACGTCATATGATCATCATTTGCGACCTTCCTAGCCAGTTTCCAATGACTGTAGTGATTCACTAAACAACAGAGACAAGAAAAGTCATAAAACTGAGTGTAACTCACTTAAAACAATTAATCAGTGGAACGATTTGCTTCCAGAAGTTGTGGGTGCTCCAACATTGAAGGTTTTGAAGAAAAGACTAGAAAACCATTTGTCTGAAATGGTATAGGGTTCCTGCTTGAGCAGGGGGTTGGACTAGAAGACCTCCAAATTCCCTTCCAAGTCTGTTATTCTGTTATTCAG
The DNA here is from genome assembly GCA_003457575.1 of Thermophis baileyi. Classification (NCBI taxonomy): domain Eukaryota; kingdom Metazoa; phylum Chordata; class Lepidosauria; order Squamata; family Dipsadidae; genus Thermophis; species Thermophis baileyi. The sequence goes on from QLTV01000373.1 coordinate 1,410,185, forward strand.
TTAGCAATGGAATTTTTTGTCCCAACTATGCTCATACATTGAGGACTATCTGTATCTCCTAGGCTAACTGGTTCCATAGTCAAACTGCGTTCTCTCCCTCTCTCTCTTCCTCCCTCCCTCCCTCCCTCTCTCTCTCTCTCTCTTAGAAAATTTCATAATTGATACAGATGATTCCTTGAGGAATCTCTTCTACAAATGTTGAGTTTAATAAAAATGGCCATGGCTGGATTCATACAGTGCTAAGCCATGATTTGTTATCCACTGTTTGTTCAATTAGCCACAAGTAGCTGCATTCAGTACACAGTACACTTAACCCAAATCAACCAGTTCACATTATGAGTTAGTGTATTGTGTGAATCTCTAATAAAGTTCAGTTTCTTGTTGGAAGCCAGAACATAGAGCAGATTTGTCAAATACTGTAATTTGGCATTACATTTTCTCCAGAGACTGTAAAAACTTGACCTTTGAAAAAGAGTCAGACTGGGAAGTAACCAGAGAGACAAAAATAAAATGTCAAGTGCAAAAATAATTGATTGTGACTCAAAAGTTGCATCAGAACTTTTTTTTAAATAATTTTAAATATTTAAATTTTAATAATTGTCCTCTTAACAAACATTACATCATTAATCAATCAGTGTGTCATCTGGGTACAAAGTTTTTGTGTCAACATATTTTACATTTACCACCATTTTCTTAATATATATATAAAACTCTACTTTTACATTTCAATTTAACTTATCTTCTATTAAAACATTTTCCTTCCCGCTTTATTTAATTTCATATCTCTTTTTATCTATATTCATTTTCTATCCAATGATAAAAATGCTCCCATATATTATAATACTCAGATTCTTCCTTCCCTTTAATTGCCAATGTTAATCTATTCATTTCTGCACATTCTAATATTTTCTTAATTATCTCTCCCTTTGTAGGGATTTTTTCCGCTTTCCAATTTTGTGCAAATACAATTCTAGCTGCAGTTATTACATGAATAATCAAATATACATTTTCTTTACTATATTTCTCTGACAAAATACTCAACAAAAACAGCTCTGGTTTTAAATCAATATGTTGTTGCGTCATCTTCTCTAACCATATTCGAATTTGTGCCCAGTAATTTCTCGCTTCAGCACATGACCTCCACATATGATAATACAATCCCGGTGTCTGGTGGCATTTTCAACATTTAATTGATTTATCTTTAAACATTTTTGCCAATCTTTCCGGTGATATATGCCATCTATAGAACATTTTATACAGATTCTCTATATATGCTGTCACCATTGTTAATTTATAATTTCTTTCCAATAGTTGCTGCCATTTATCTAACTCTATCGTATATCCAAAAAATTTTGCCCATGCTATCATTGTTTCTTTTACTTGTTCTTCTTCTAATTTAATACAAAGTAAATAACTATACAGTTTTTTAATCATTCGCTCTTCTGTTCCTGTGAGTATCTCATCCAATTCTGTCATCTCCAAATAAAAACCATATAACTTAGCATCTTTTTCATATCTCGATTGTATTTGCAATTGTTTATACCAAACCATATCAATCCCTTGTTCTTCTAATTCTTGTTTCCTTTTCAATTCCCCCTTCTCTGATAAAATATCTTTATATCTAATGATATTTCCCATATTAATCATATTTGGATGTATTAATGCTTCCATTGTCGAAAGCCATGTTGGTATTTTCAAGCAGTGTTTCTCTCTAACTTTCTCCCATACTAATAATAAGGCATTTCTTACATAATGAAAGTAACTATGTATTTTATTCTTCCCATACCATAAAAAAGCATGCCAACCCAGTTGTAAATCATGTCCCTCTAATATCAATAACCTTGTATTTCTTAATACAATCCATTCTTTCATCCATGATAACGCTGCTGCCTGGTAGTATAATTCCCAGTTTGGAAGTCCAAACCCTCCTCTGATTCTTACACCTTGTAGCATTTTTATATTAATTCTTGCTTTTTCCCCTTGCCATATAAATTTCATTATTATTTTATTAAGATTTTCAAAATATTTTTTCTTTAATTTTATCGGTATCATTTGAAATAAAAACAGATAATATATTCTAGGTAATATATTCATCTTGATTATAGCTATTCTTCCCATTAATGATAATTGTAGATTCTTCCATCTCTCCAAGTCTGTCTCAATTTGTCTTTTCAACTTATAGTAATTATCTTCCTTAATCATTATACATCTGTTAAATATATTCCTAAATATCTTATCTTTTTAGTAATCTGAATATCTAATTTTTCCATAAGCTCCCTTTTCTGTTTCTCTGTCATGTTTTTCACCAATATTTTTGTTTTGTCTTTATTAATTTTCAACCCTGCCACTTCTCCATATTCTTCTATTTGTTCTATTAGTTTTGGCCCTGTTTCTTGTGGCTCCTCTAAAATAAACACCAAGTCATCTGCAAATGCCTGTAACTTATATTCTTCTTTCTTAATTCTCATACCTTTTATCTCTTCATTTTGTCTTATATTTCTATTTAATACCTCTAATGTCAAAACAAATAATAATGGGGATAGAGGACATCCCTGTCTTGTACCTTTCATAATATTTACCTTCTCTGTCATGTCTCCATTTATCATCACCTTTGCTGATTGTTTAATATAGATTGTTTTGATCATATTTACAAATCTCCCCCCAAAATCCATAGTTTGTAATTGTGTTATCATAAATTGCCAGTTCACATTATCAAACGCCTTCTGTGCATCAAGGAACTTTATCAAGGATTTTTATGGAAAATTACACAGGAAAATAATAGAATTTGAATATGAAAATATATGTATGATAGGTGATTTTAATGCAATAATAGAAGCAGACTTGGACTATAAAACTACAAAGACAAATAAGAAGCCCAGGAAAACCCTTCCAAAAACATTCTTCACAATGGTGGAGGAATTAAGCATTCAAAATGCTTGGAGAGAAAGATATCCAAAGGGAAAACAATACACATTTTATTCAAACAGACACATGTCATGGTCTAGAATAGATATGATGTGGATGTGAATTGATTTATTAGCTAATATACAAGACATAAATATTGAAGCAAGCACATGGGCAGATCATAATCCGATTACAGTTACATGGAAGGGACAAAAAAAGAGATTAAGATGGACATTAAATCAAACAATATTAAATGAAAAGTTTCAACAAACTATGGAGAAAGAACTGGTTTTCTTTTTTAGAGAAAACAAAAAAGAAGACACTTCATTACAAAATGTGTGGGACACAGCTAAAGCATATATCCGAGGACTGGCAATGACTTATTTGGGAAAAAGGAACAAAAAGAAGAGACAAACTCAAAAAAAATTGGAAGAGTATAAGAAATTAGAGACGAAATTACAGAAAGATACATGAAATAAGAGGACCAAAACCAAATGGACTTGAAAAAACATAAACTGAATTTAATTGAAAAGGAAGATTTGGCATTTAAAATAAAGACCTCCAAACAATTTTTTTTTAAAATGCAAATAAACCAGGAAGATGGTTGGCATATAAAATGAAAAAGGAGAAAGAAAAAAAGTTAATTAATCAATTAATGGATGAGGAAGGAACTCTATGTTATCGGAATGAGGAAAAGAAAAAAATAGTTCAGAATTACTATGAGAAACTCTATCAGCAAGAGAAAGTCGTAGGAGAAAAGATAAAACAATACTTAGAAAAAGCTGAATTACTTAAAATACCAGAAAAATTTAAAAAGGCATTAGAGGAGAGAATAACAATGATGGAACTAACAGAGGGAATTAAAAAACAAAAGAATGGCAAAACGCCAGGCCCAGATGGATTACCAGCAGAGTTTTATAAAACATTTCAGGATGCTATAGGTCCGTGATGGCGAACCTATGGCACGCGTGCCACAGGTGGCACGTGGAGCCATATCTGAGGGCACGTGAGGCGTTGCCCTATGTCAGCTCCAGCGCGCATGTGCACACTGGCCAGCTAATTTTCGGCCTTCCAGAGGGCGGGGGAGGCCATTTTTGCCCTCCCCAGGCTTCAGGAAAGCCTCTGGAGCCTGTGGATGGCGAAAAACGGGCCCAAATGGAAGTTCGGAAATGAACTTCCGGTTGGGCCATTGGGCTGTTTTTCACCCTCCCCAGGCTTCAGGATGCTTTCCTGAAGCCTGGGGAGGGTGAAAAATGGCCCAAGTTTGTTTCCAAACTTCCCGTTGGGCCGTTGTGTCCATTTTTCTCCATCCACAGGCTCCGGAGGCTTTCCTGAAGCCTGGGGAAGGCTAAAACGACCTCCCCCCGCCCTCTGGAAGGCCGAAAATCAGCTGGAATCCGTTTTTCGCCATCCACAGGCTCT
>QLTV01000373.1:1420799-1435776 GCA_003457575.1 Thermophis baileyi
TAGATAGATAGATAGATAGATAGATAGATAGATAGATAGATAGATAGATGATAGATAGATAGACAGACAGACAGACAGACAGACAATTTCCTAGAAATCCATCAGCTACTGATATGGGAACTACCGACCAAAAATCAACATAGCATCAACTCTCAAAGTCAAAAATGATCAATACATCAGTGCAACTAACACCATAAAACCAGGCATTCAAGAAATACAATTGTTTGTTTCTCCCACTTATCAGGCTGATGTGATAGTCAAGTTCCCATACTCCATTATGAATGGAAGAAAAAGAGAGAATTCAACAGGTATAACCTACAGTAGACTGAAAATCATGTTAAAATTGTGACTGATGCTTTATGATAGGATTTTCCCTCCTTGAGTGGACAGAGGCCAGTTAGTTGATGCTGGATAAGTTCACTATAGGATTAAAAAAAAAAATAGGCCTGCACGTACATTGGTGATTAAACTAGATTTTTCTCAACTGTTGCTGTGTTTCTGCCGTCTATTACAATACGAGCAGGTGCAGCTGAGCTCCTGGCTTTGTTTTTAATCATGCCTGGATCAAACAGATGGGCGTTTTGTGGAGCCTAGAAAATGTTTAAGAGATGTCTGCCACTTCCCTCAGCTTTGCTTACATTTAAAGATTAAACCTATTTTGCTCAGAGGCCTTTTGTAAAACGAAGATCCTACTTATAATTTACTCTGGAACTTTCAACAGTTCTGAGGAGGCATTTTCACATGCCTTCCTTTCTTGCCTTGACAGGGATTCTAATGGTCTTAATTGTTTTCCCAATGAGATCCTGATGGCTTATGATTCAGAAAAAGAAGGGAGAAAAAGGAATTCTAATCATGAATGAAGCCAAATATATGTGTCCCAGAATAATGCTGAAAGATCCAATCTGGGTCGGTCACCAGGACCAGAGGTTTAGTCTTTTTTGAGTTTTCAGACTCGTGCTGGAGCCCATCCTCAGGGAACTTCTCTCTCTCTGGCTTCAGCACAAGTCTGAAAATTCAGAAGACTAAATCTCTGGTCCCAGTGGCCATTCCAAATTGGATCCTTCAAGAATTCTAATTCTTGAACTGGACACAAAAGTACGTGCGAGTTCAAGAAATCTAATCACAAAAGTTCTGATTAGCAGATTACAGAATAACAGAAGGGATTCAGAGGTCAATATAAAAAGCCCTACCTCTTCACAGTGGTGGGATTCAAATTTTTTTTACTACCAGTTCTGTGGGCGTGGCTTGGTGGGCGTGGCGTGGCTTGGTGGGTGTGGCAGGGGAAGGATACTGTAAAATCTCCATTTCCACCCCATTCCAGGGGAAGGTTACTGCAAAATCCCCATTTCCTCCTGATCAGCTGGAACTCGGGAGGCAAATAGATGGGGGTGGGGCCAGTCAGAGGTGGTATTTACCGAACTACTCAAAATTTCCGCTATCGATTCTCCAGAACTGGTCAGAACCTGTTGAATCCCACCTCTGCGGTCTTCTAGTGGATTACTAGCCCCTAAGATTTCCTGGGAGTCTGTTTTTTCCGAATACTACTCTGTTAACCTTCTACCATCTTACACCACCTTTTAAAGAAATCCTAAAACACATTAGAATGGTAGAAAAAAATGATAAAGAAGGAAAACCTTCAGAGAATGGGAAGAAAGATTTTGATATTGTAATGTTTTGTTTAGTTGTAAAGGGACAACAACAAAAAAAGACTCGGTAGCTGCATATTAAAATCTGCCTCTGTATCAAATTATGCTAGGTATTCTACCAATAATTTCATTAAATTATGGCCTTCTAGTTCCAATTACTTCTCATGTCATTATCATTGTCATACAACCAGCTTAGAGTCAAGCTTCTATCGAAGTTTCTGTAGAGAAAGAATTCCTGAATACATTTCCAAGAATTGCTAAAACAACTGAATAGAATATCCAAATAATATAACTGTAGCTTAACTGTAACATTTCATGTACACATCTGATTAAACTATATTTTGTAGCAGAAGAAGAGGAACTATGGATTTCCAGATGTTGTTGAACTACAGCTTCATCTCTCAGTCATTGTGATGCTGGATATGGCATCTGGATGCTATAACCCAAAATATTTGGATGACCAAACACATACTGTATAGTCTTTCTTATATACTTACATAGTAAATATGTGCTTAGTAAGAGTTTTCCAAGCATTCCCTTATGGATCCACAAGTATATTTGCTTCCACTGTAAAAATACTCTCCTAAGCAGAAATGTAGGCTGTTTCTGAAAGGCAATATTGTTGTAAGGAATATCCTTCTGGGTTCAGTTTCAAGTGGGGAAAAAGACACTGAATTCAGGGAAGTTGCTTGGAAAGAAGGTTTAATGGTGGACAGGAGCACATGGCATGGGCTCCTGAACAGAAAAGGTGGATCACATGCTTCCAGATGTTGGGTGAAGAGAAAAGGGAGGAAAAGATGCTGAGTCTCTTGGTTTTATGACCTCTGTTGGGCCCCACCTCTTAGTCTCCTGTTCCTGTACAGAAATGTATCCCATTGGCTGTCAGACTCCCATGGGGAAACTCTGTAGGCTGTCCTGCTTCCTTGATGGCCCATTGACAAAGGTGGGGGCTACTAAGAGTGAGTCTGTTTCCTTTCTAAAAGCATGTTTCTCAATTTCTCTAGGGATATTCTATAATATTCTGCCTTTTTAATATTTTCCTAGGATATTTCATTTTTCCAGGAGAGTGTTGTGTGCTAACTTCCTACAATATATAAAAGGGAAGCTCATGACTGAAAACCGTAGTGTAATAGATTAGGTTAGTCTAATTCCCAAACAATGACACAGTGAATGATTCATGTGACATTTTGTCTTATTACAATCCTTGTTAGAGAAATTAGGTTTTGAATCCATTTAGTCAAAAAGATAGTGCTTCAGTGCACTTCACTGACCTTTGTAATATCTCAAAAATTAATATAAGGTATGTCCTCGTATTTCATGCCATTTTCCTCTTCTGAAGATCAGTAGACTTGATGAGAAGATAAAGCAGTATTATGTAGTGACTGGCTTTCTTTGCTGTGACTTATTCTTTCTCTCTCTCTCTTCTCTCTCTTCTCTCTCTTTTCTCTTTTTCTCCACGTGTATATAATTAAGTCCAGTTAGACATGACCTTGTGGGGTTATCTGGAATGAGTTTGAGTCTGTGACATCAGATGAGGTGGATACAGTCCTTTGGGCTGTGAGCTCAGCCACTTGTTCATTAGATTCATGTTCTTCCCTTGCCCCACAAATTGTTAGGGTTACTTGGGGGGTGACCTTGGGAACTTGGATACCTGAGGTGGTATCTGCTTCTTTGACAGAGGTTCTTTCAGCCTTGAAAATGGCAGAAGAAACCATTATTTGATCCACAGATTCTGCACAATTTATGTCCCATCTTCAACTTTCTTTTTGGGGAAAGGTTTTTGACAATGTGATCAAACAATAGTTCCTGAGAATCCTCGAGGAAATAGATTATCTGGACTCAGACGAGTCAGCTAAGTCTGGGGACAAAATAACAGAATAACAGAGTTGGAACAGACAGTGGAGGTCTTCTAGTCCAACTCCTTGCTCAAGCAGGAGACCCTATACCAGCAGTTCTCAACCTGTGGGTTGTGACTCCTTTGGGGGTTTAATGACCCTTTCACAGGGGTCGCCTAAGACACAGCTCCAATGCAAAGGCTACTGTGGAAAAGACCCCACTGCAGTCGCACTGCTCTCCTCCTCCTCTTCTTCTTCTTCTTCTTCTTCTTCTTCTTCTTCTTCTTCTTCTTCTTCTTCTTCTTCTTCTTCTTCTTCTTCTTCTTCTTCTTCTTCTTCTTCTTCTTCTTCTTCTTCTTCTTCTTCTTCTTCTTCTTCTTCTTCTTCTTCTTCTTCTTCTTCTTCTTCTTCTTCTTCTTCTTCTTCTTCTTCTCCTTTCCCAAATAAACCTGGATCCTCCCTCCGTCGCTCGCCAGGCCACCGCGATATAAGCAATTGGAGCGGCTCAGCCACAAGCTTAATATAAGATCTCTTGGGAAAAGGTTTGTGGTGTTTGCACAGATAGTGCTCCAGCTATGCTAGGATGTCGATCTGGATTTCAATGTTTGGTACTGAATGAGTCACCAAAAGTCATCGGAACTCACTGTATGATTCATCGGCAAATATTAGCAACGAAGATGCTGCCACAAGAGTTACAAGAAGTAATGAAAAGCGTCATAAGTTCTGTCAATTTTGTAAAGGCGAGCACTTTAAACAGTCAATTGTTTTTGCAACTGTGCAATGAGTTGGATGCGCCAAACAATGCTCTGCTATTTCACACTGAAGTGAGATGGTTGTTGAGAGGAAAAGCTTTAAAACGTGTTTTTGAGCTTCGTGATGAACTCAAAACGTTTTTTAATCAGAAAGCAAGACCGCAGTTCAAAGCACTTTTCAGCGATAAAAGTAAACTGCAGAAAATAGCTTACTTGGTTTACATCTTTGCCATCTTGAATGAGTTAAATTTATTACTGCAAGGACCAAATGCAACATACCTCGATTTGTCTGAAAAGATCCGATCATTCCAAATGAAACTTCAGCTTTGGCAAAAAAAATTGGATGAAAATAAAATTTACATGTTGCCTACCTTATCTGCTTTCTTTGAGGAACATGACATTGAACCAGACAAAAGGATTACGATGATAATTTCTGTGAAAGAACACTTGCACATGCTTGCAGATGAAATTTCATCCTACTTTCCAAATCTACCTGACACCCCATTTGCACTTGCCAGAAGCCCATTCACAGTCAAAGTTGAAGATGTTCCTGAGACAGCACAAGAGGAGTTCATTGAATTTATTAACAGTGATGCAGCGAGAACTGATTTCTCTAAAATGCCAGTTACAAAATTCTGGATCAAGTGTTTGCAGTCACATCCTGTTCTATCTGAGACTGTGTTGCACCTTCTTCTTCCATTTCCAACAACATATCTTTGTGAAACAGGGTTTTCCAGCTTGTTGGTTATCAAGTCTAAATACAGAAGTAGACTTGTTGTGGAAGATGATCTTCGTTGTGCTCTTGCAAAGTCTGCCCCGAGAATTTCTGATCTGGTGACAAAGAAGCAATCTCAACCTTCACACTGACGTTGGCTTTTTACGCATACTGTTGCAAAATGTAGCAATGTAGTTTACTGTTGTTATATTAAGACTGTTACCCATGCTACACCATGCTTCAAGACAAAATTTCATTTATTTGTAATTAGAAATAAATATTTCACAATATATAATTACATATTGTTTTTGTGATTAATCACTATGATTTAATTATGTTCAATTTGTAACAATGAAAATACATCCTGCATATCAGATATTTACATTATGATTCATAACAGTAGCAAAATTAAAGTTATGAAGTAGCAATGAAAATAATTTTATGGTTGGGGGTCACCACAACATGAGGAACTGTATTAAAGGGTTGCAGCATTAGGAAGGTTGAGAACCACTGCCCTATACCATTTCAGACAAATGGATGTCCAAGTTCTTCTTAAAAACCTCCAGTTTTGGAGTACCTACAACTTCTGGAGGCAAGTCGTTCCACTGATTAATTTTTCTGTCAGGAAATTTCTCCTTAATTCTAGGTTGGTTCTGTCCTTGATTAGTTTCCATCCATTGCTTCTTGTTCTGCTTTCAGTTGCTTTGCAAAATAGGTTGACCTCCTCTTCTTTGTGGCAGCCTGAGATAGCACAGATCAGTGTTGGCGAACCTTTTCAGCACCGAGTGCCAAAACGGGAGTGTGCACACGAGCGTGTGCTTGCCGGAAACCAGAAGAGCAGCCGCCCGGTGCACATGCGTGCGCCGGGAAGATGATCTTCCGGTTTCCGGCGCACACTTGCATGCTGGCCAGCTGGTCTTCGCGCACACATGCGTGCCAGAAACCAGAAGAGCAGCCGCCCGGCACGCACATGCACACCGGGCAGCTGCTCTTCCAGTTTCTGGTGCTCCCGCATGCGTGAAGACCAGCTGGCCGGTGTGCCAGAACCCAGAAGAGCAACGGGCGATGGCTTGCGTGCCCGGAGAAATGGCTCTGTGTGCCACTTCCAGCATGCATGCCATAGGTTCGTCATCATGGGCATAGATTGTTTTTTGATAATTTTTAGCAGAGATGGGATATGAGCCTCCATTTCAGTGCTGTTTGATCTCTAGGCAGTTTTTGATACTGTTCATGCTTTCCATCTTTGACCAGCTATGATGTTTGGGAGTGGAGGACATTTTACTGTGGTGATTCTGTTTTTTCTCTGGTCAGTTCCAGTCAATGGTAACAGGTAGAAAAGATTGAGCCTATGATATATCATTATGGAGGGCTGCAAGACTCAATACTTTTTCCCCTTCTAGAGCTGCATGAAACTTCAAAAATTTCCAATCTGTTTGGGTTGCTGACAGCAGAATATTTGGACCTAATAAAGTACTTCGTGGTTGGAACACTTCCAGTAAAACATAGGATTCCCTCCCGCCACATTAGCACCAGCACTTAGACTTATATACTACTTCAGAGTCAGTAGTGGGTTCTAAAACCCGTTACTACCGGTTCACGCATGCGCGACACTTCTGCGCATGCGCAGAAGTGTCCTGGGCAGGTGGGCGGAGCCTCCCGCCACCGCTACCAGTTCGCAGAACCGGGCCGAACTGGGAGCAACCCACTGCTGTTCAGAGTGCTTTACAGCCCTCTCTAAGCAGTTTACCTAGTCAGCATATTTCCCCCAACAATTTGGGTCCTCATTTTACCGACCTTGGAAGGATGGAAGGATGAGTCAACCTTGAGCCAGTCAGAATTGAACTGCTGGCAGTCAGCAGAATTAGCCTGCAATACTGCATTCTAACCACTGTGCCATCATGGCCACCACACCCTTTCTATTCATAAAATCAATCTCTTCCATTAATTCAATATCAGTGCAACTATTATGTACAAATAGATGGATCGCACTTGCTTTCTCATCAGTTGTGTACAAGTTTCCAGACCTGTGTTTCATAAGCATGTGCTCTGCAGGCAAAAATGTGGATGATTATCTAAAGGAATCATGACCTGGGATCTTGGAAGAGACATTAAACTAAATAAGTATTTATTTAATTACAGGATTTATATGGCCACTTACAGTAGCTTAAGCAATGACTCTAAAAATCCCACTACAAACAAGTATATATGAATGACATCCACAAGCTACTTTTGATTAAAAACCAGAAAGTTTTACTGCTGTGATTTGCAATGTAATTAAACTGAAATATTGTTGGATGGCTCCAGATATAGTTGTGTTTAACCAACTTAAGTTTTACTGATTTCAGTGTATGATTGAGCATGATTAATATATGCCCAACCCAGGTATTTAATTTAACTCTCTTATAAAAGCAGAGAAAAAGACTACAATATATTTTCCCAGGAAAATGGATGAAGTCAAATACAGTAACATCAAAAGAGGTATGCTTGATAATCATCAACCAATTTACAAATAAATAAATAAATAAAAGGCCCATGAAAATATGAGGTTAAACCACTTTAATGGGAATGTGGATTACTGTGTGATTTTTGTAACCATATATCTTGGGCTTCCTATACAACTCACAACTAAGTTAATAAAACAAGCCACGAAAATATCCCCACCAAATAGTCAGAGATCCGTATTTGCAGAAAACCATCAAGAAAAGAACTTTTATTTTTCAAATGTTGCCAACCACTTTTAGCAGATTCAGGCAAAGAACATCAAATCTGGACTTTCCTCATTTCTTTTTCTTTTCTGAAAACCCAGCATGAAATAATCAATGAAAAGCAGTTCAGAGAAAGGACAGCTTGTTATTAGTTTTGGAACAAGATGGAGGCAGAGAATAACTCCGTACAGAATATTTCTCCATTACTAGCTGACAACTTCTCAGGTGTCATTTCGAAACCCTTTGGGCAAGGCAAAGTTTGGATGGCAACTGATTTTTCTCTTTATAAATAAGAAGTAGAGTGAAAGAATATTGTTTATATCTTGATATCGACCACATTAAAAAACTTCACTGGAACAGTGGGGTGCAATTATTGCCTATATCCTATATGAGGCAGCAGCACAACTGGCTGTAAATAAACTCACTATACAGGTATTCCTTGACTTACGACTTCAATTGAGCCCAAAATTTCTGTTGCTAAGTGAGACAGTTGTTAAGTCAGTATTGCCCCATTTTACGACCTTTCTTGCCACGATTGTTAACTGAATCACTGCAGTTGTTCAATTAAGAACACAGCTGTTAAGTGAATCTGGCTTCCCCATTGATTTTGCTTGTCAGAAGGTTGCAAAAGGTGATCACATGACCCTGGGACACTGCAACCGTCATAAATATGAGACAGTTGTCAAGCATCCAAATTTTGAACACATGACCACAGGGATGCTGTAATAGACATAAGTGTGAAAAATGATCATAACTTGCTTTTTTTCAGTGCCACTGTAACTTTTGTAAGCCGACGACTACCTGTATATGTTAAAATTATCCAGGCTTCAAAATGATTCTATTATTTTGAAATAGAACATTGGACTTTCTTTATCATTCATGAAATCTAAGATATCTGATTTCATGAAATGAGCCTCTGGCACATTTCTATTAATGAAACAACAAATTATATAGCTCTTAGGCTGTCTGTTGTTTCAGATTTTCAGATAGAATTGTACATGTATAAATCACTGAATCAGTTCAGCAAGTTCCAAATTAGAGGTATATAATTTATTTTGCTCTTTCCAATCAGTGTGGAAAGTTGCATGGGTCACCTTTAAATTGAATTTCCAAAGTGAATTCACAAAACTTTATTAGACAAAGTTATTTGTTGTTTTAAATAATTAATTGTGTACATTTTCGAATGGAATTTTCATTATATTTAAAGACAATACCTAAGCATGTGTTTGAAAAAGAGAATAGGTTTGAGGCAAGAGGAATATGAATATTTGCATAGTTTCAATTAAAGGGTGAGTGAATGAATTCAATGAAGCTTAAATTCTTTTACATATTTGCATACACGGTAGTTTACGTTTATCATAGCAAAAGAGCAATTATTTGACTATAAAGATTTCTGGGCAGTCAAATGGTTATAAGTGTCTGTCTATTTGATAAAAGAATTGCTAGATTTAGAATAATAATATGTATTAAACCCATAACTGCAGAATTGAATCCTGCAAGAAAGATTCATAATAAGCACCATTAATAGAATAGAATAGAATAGAATAGAATAGAATAGAATAGAATAGAATAGAATAGAATAGAATAGAATAGAATAGAATAGAATAGAATAGAATAGAATAGAATAGAATAGAATAGAATAGAAGAATAGAATTCTTTATTGGCCAAGTGTGATTGGACACACAAGGAATTTGTCTTTGGTGCATATGCTCTCAGTGTACATAAAAAGACAAGATACATTCGTCAAGAATCATGAGGTACAACACTTAATGATTGTCATAGGGTACAATAAGCAATCAGAAAGTAGTAGGGTTTCTTGTCAAGAAATTAAGGGGTTAATAATATACATAATCTTGGAAATGGAATAAATCCATATTCTAGCATCCATTCATCAATGGATTGATTTAGGAGGATTTCTATGAGCTGTTTAATTTTTTTTTAAAGAATAGAAATGATGGTAGGTCAAATCTGGGTTTCTACCTATCTCCTAGGATAGGAAATAGTCCTATCTTACTATTTGGAACAGCTGTCAGCCTCATTGTTTCTACTAAAACAATCTACAGGAGCAGGTGATCTTTTGATGGAAAAACATTGGAAAAGGATAAAAAGGGCAGGAGACAAAGATGATAATGCCTAGTGGGTCATACCACATTATATGTCTGGATGGAGTAAGGACCATAGGCTTTTTCCTGGGTTTTGGGGTTAAGATGATTAGGGGGTTGGAGGCTAAAACATATGAAGAAGTTTGGAGGAATTGGGTATGTCTATTTTAATGAAAAGGAGGACCAAGGATGATATGATAACAGTGTTCCAATATCTAAGAGGCTGCCACAAAGAAGAGGGGGTCAACCTATTCCCCAAAGCACCTGAAGGCAGGACAAGAAACAACGGATGGAAACTAATCAAGGAGAGAACCAACTTAGAACTAAGAAGGAATTTCCTGACAGTTACAACAATTAATCAGTAGAATGACTTGCCTCCAGAAATTGTAGGTGCACCAACATTGGAGGCTTTTAAGAAGATATTGGACAACCATTTGTCTGAAATGGTATAGGGTTTCCTGCTTGAGCAGGGGGTTGGATTAGAAGACCTCCAAGATCCTTTCCAACTCTGTTATTCTGTAGGCTTCCACTACAATTTTTTTTGTTTAGTTCTGTTTTCAAACAGGACAGGAAACTATTCTTTTGATCTTTAATTAGAGGGATATAACTACTGAAAGACTGAGTTTTGGGGGAGCTGCTGGCATGTTTTATGGGAACCAAAACATCAAAAAGAGTTAATCATGGATAATATTTCAATCACTTAGCCTAAGTAATTTTCCATAGGCAGATAAACTATGCAAATGAAAAGTCATGGCGATAAGATCATAGCTTTTCCAAAAATGGATTTAATGAGAGAACAGAACAAGTAGCAGTTGAATTATTAACAGCTGATGGCTGTTTGAGAAACAGGGCAGAAAATAAAAGAAAAATGGTGTCAGGGCCGCTACTTCAGTATCTTGATCTAAGCTACAGAGCATAGAAAACCAGGAAGAGAGATTTAATGGTGAAGGAAAAGGCGATTTTTACCAGTCTTTATTCATATACTATTTAAACACTGGAGAAGTGAAACTTCAAGAATGTAAGGCAGTCGCTCTGTTGGAAGTACTGAATGTAAGTATCACACTTTAAAAAGGATTTAGATAATCTGGAACATTCATAGAAGAGCAAACAGGATGATCAGGAGACTAGAAAATCTTAAAAGGAGAGATGAAAGAAACTTTGAATGTAAACTAAGAATATAATATCCCTATCCTTCCTTAAAATCCTGAAAAGACATCATACTTGAAGTCTGTGCTTCATTGTTGGCAGACACACACACACACACACACACACACACACACACAAATAGAACAGACAGAGCAGTTCAACAGTAGGATCATTACTCAAAACCGTAGCAATTCTGCCTTGCTGAGTAACTCAGAAATACTTTAATTTGGACTATACATGAAGCAGAGATGGCAGAATTTCATAGCCTAAGTAGCCCTTCTAATGCTAAGATTCTATACAATCATATTAATAACATTTAAGTAATCATATTAATATTAATGATAATGAAATGTTAATATAAACAAAATACAGTTTATTTTTATCCTGTCTCACCCAGTATATGTTTAGAGATCAAATTGTATATCTCAATTTTATATGAGAAGTGCAAGAAAGGGGGGGGACTAAAAGTTTCTGATCTTCTTTACAGCAATTATAAATACAATTATAAATTTTTCTTTTACTCTATGGGTGCAGAACAACTTTCTTCTTTCTATTATCTACTCTGTCTAATTATCGAAACCATAAGTTCATTTTTTGATGTTTCACATGCAAGTCCATAAGGAATTTCCAGTCAGCAATAAACATACATATGACATTTTCTCTGATCAAATAAGTCAATTAAGTCGTATCGGCAAGTTCCATCATCTTCACTAACCATTCTGTTAGATTTGCGTGGGAATGAAGAGGCGAGACGTAGGGACAGTTCAGCACCTTTATTGTCTATTAGTTGGAACTAATACGGACTGCCGGCAGGCTGCAGGGAAGCCGCTTTTAAGGGCTAGCCACTGACAGCAGTTTATTTCTCCTGCCGCTAGATTAGCCAATCAGCGGTGGCTATGCAAATCCGTACTCCGTATGTCAGTACGTAACACATTCCTTCATTGTGCATAATGCCAAATTCACCCAGAAACTCTTATGCATAAACATAATACATAAGTAGACTTACATCTCATGCGTTGAATCAAACTGAGTTTTTGGGAAACCCTCAAGTAGTCTGGTTTCAGTTAAGAAAAATCCTTTTCCTAATTTAGGGAAGATGTTGTTAGTAAGTGTAGACAATGCTGAATTAAATGGAGCTGAGATGAACTTCTCATTTTCTTGTGTCTCTAAATTGGTACCCATAAAGAAGCTAATGGACTCAGGTGCTTAATTTATATTGGGGGTTTCAAGAAGAGGTTTAGGAAGTTTCCTAAGAATATGGTGGTTGCCTATTGCAGTAGAAATGTGAATTGCACCAGAATGGACTCTGCCTTCTCACAATTTAATGCAACTCTTTGATTCTCTGAGGGACTTAGAAAGATGATTCTGTGAGACAGAGGAAACACTTGAAGTTGCAGGTGGAGGAAGACCCATTTCAAATCCAACTGGTCATTGGTAAGAGCTCATATTAGAGCCTATGCAATGGTGATGCAGGAGGTGAAAATGACGTATTTGTCACTCTTGTCATATTTATTGATAGCCCATTTTAACAGCCCATTTTAACACCACTCCTTCCTCAGGAAGGAGATTTGCTAAGAACAACCTGTTTGGCCACTGTAAGAATTCTCATAACATTTAGCATATAAAATGACCTGATCCAAGCCACTATGCAGTTGTGAATGCCAATGGAGTTGATTAGGGCTTCATCTCATGAAGTTATTTGGGAAATCCAGAAAAAGGAGATGGGGCTCTCTGTATTGTCAGCTTTGCTGAATCGCCGCCCCTCATGGCTGATTAAGGTTTTTGTGAGGTGATGAGGAATTGAATCTGAGCAATTATCAACACCGGTTTGCATGAGAGTATGGACCTCTTTTAAGAAGCCATCCCTTGATCCAACTACAGCCAGTCTTCATTTAGGGACTGCCTTGTTTAGTGACTCTTCACAGTTATCATAGTGATGAAAAAGTAACTTTGCAATCAGTCCTTACATTCATGACCTTTGCAGGTCTGAAAAACTAAGGAAAGCTAAAGTAAGATTGTAAAATCAGGATGTTTTAACTTAATACTGCTTCACTTAAAACTGAGTTGCTTATACCATGATCACTGAATGAGAACTACCTGTATTTTGGGCAACTTTAGACCTGTTTCTAGACATCCCTTTTGGGGGAATGTGGTAGTGAAAGTGGTAGCACCCAAACTTCAGAGGACCCTTAAAAGAAGTAGATTATCAGTATTACATGAAGTTCAGCGTGGAAACAGCATGATTAAGCTTTGAGATGACGTTTGGCAAAATCAGGACCAGGAAATGCAACCTTCCTCAGTGAAGAAAAGTAAACATCTACCTAAGTGAAAAAGAATGTCATTTATCAGCAGAATAATTTGAGGTTAAGAAATTTTCCTTTTTCTGACACTGATCATTTAAACTTTCAAGGATTTCCACATTGAAAGTTTATTTTATTGTAATTATATTCTTAGTGCCATAGAAAATTAATTCACATTACACATCTACAACCTATTACTGAGCATACTGGTAAACAATTTCACCACAATGTTTTGTCTTGAACTATTTTTATATTATCTACTTAGGCCCTTTCCAGACATGTAACATTCAGGTGTACATTCAACCAGAATTCTGATAATCCCTAACCAGAATATGGGAGATAAATCCAATACATCTGAGCATAATATATTCAATTAATTCTTTAGACACTACTTCACAATATTTTCCTTGCTACAATAGCAAGCAAACAATTCAAATATTTTGAGATAGCATTTTCTTTTACACTACAATATATAATTGTATAAATACAAGCAAAAAGCAGACACATAAATTGATTCCAACATTATTAAAAACCTGTACACTTTAAAAAGATTAATTTCACAAACATTCAAAAGAGCAAGAATATTTAAAGCAAATAGGGACAATTTGTTTACCAGATACTATCACATGCTTGCTGATAATAAAATAAATTGGGAACAGATATAAGAACATCTCTTTGAAGAAAACTAAGAAGCCATTTTTTTTTCATACCAAAATACTACAATTTTTCACATTAGGTATGCATAGTTATGCATACATAATAAATCACATTTCCAATTGTTGGCAAAGCACATTCAAACAATACCAAGTCAAGCTGATACAATAAAATCATGTTATAGAATACCCACTTTCAAAATGGTCCAGTTTAGGGTATTATTTTCATTTATAGATATCCTGATTTTTGCACACATATGTTCCAAAATTGGTAAGATGAATAGCAATCCACCATGGTCACTGCATTTGGGAACCATTCTTCCTCCCACTTCATTTGGTAGATGCTGTACGCAATTTTATCTGCCAATGGGCTCCTTAGGCCTCAGAAGCAGGAAATTAGATTCAGGTCTCACCATATAAAGAGAAGTAATGCTCCCTTGCCCTAGGTCAGTGATGGCTAACCTTTTTCTTGTTGTGTGCCGAAAGCACGCGCACGTGCGCGCAACACTGCGCGCATGTCCTGGCACCCATAATGCAATGCGCCCTGTTATGTTCTAACTGTTTAAACTGTGTTACATGGTTCCAACCAGGTCCAGCGTTTGAGCGGGAAAAAGCTCAAACGCTATTGGCTGGTCTGTCTGACAGCTCCCTATAAAAGGGCAAGCTGTCAGACTGCTCTTTGCTGGTTGCTGATACAAGAGCTGAAATAAAGAGCTGCTTTGGAAGTCTGTCTCCTGTCATCTCTACCCACTATCTAACAGTGGCGACGAGGGCTTGGGCCAGGAGAACTGTGACTAGCTTCTTCAGCACTTTCAACCAGCCAGGCAGACATCTGCCTGCCTGTTTAAACTGTGTTACATGGTTCCAACCAGGTCCAGCGTTTGAGCGGGAAAAAGCTCAAACGCTATTGGCTGGTCTGTCTGACAGCTCCCTATAAAAGGGCAAGCTGTCAGACTGCTCTTTGCTGGTTGCTGATACAAGAGCTGAAATAAAGAGCTGCTTTGGAAGTCTGTCTCCTGTCATCTCTACCCACTATCTAACAGTGGCGACGAGGGCTTGGGCCAGGAGAACTGTGACTAGCTTCTTCAGCACTTTCAACCAGCCAGGCAGACATCTGCCTGCC
>QLTV01000373.1:1456351-1498573 GCA_003457575.1 Thermophis baileyi
AATCAGATCATCTCTCCACTGCCCTGAGGGAAGTACCAGGTCGAGTGTGTGTCCCCCCCTATGGGTCGGACCCTGAACTACTTGGGTCAGGTCCATGGTTGTCATGGAAGCCATGAACTCCTGACCTGCTTCCGAGGATTCGCTGAGGGACAGCAGATTAAAGTCCCCCAGAACCATAAGTCTGGGGAACTCCACTGCCAACCAGGCTACTGCCTCCATCAGGTCAGGCAGGGCTGTTTTTACGAAGCTGGGAGGTAGGTACGTCAACAACAAACCCACCTGCACCCCTAAGTCCAACTTCACAAGGAGAGACTCACACCCAACAATCTCAGGGGCAGGGATCCTGCGAGGACAAAGACTCTTATGGACTATGATAGCCACTCCCCCACCCCTTCCCTGGAGTCGTGACTGGTGCAGCACCTGAAACCCGTCTGGGCAGATCTCTGAAAGGGGAACACCCCCCTCCTGTCCCAGCCAGGTTTCGGTTATACATGCCAGATCTGCTCTCTCCTCCAGGATTAAATCCCAGACAAGAGGGGCTTTGTTCACAATCGATCTGGCATTAAGCAGCAGCAGCCTGAGGCCAGGGCCCTGAAAACCCAAGTCACCAGAAGGGTCAGAATAGGCAATCGCTTTGATACAGCGAGTACTAGTTTTCCACACATGGTCTGCCCTTCGGTTCCCGCCATACCTACCTCTCCCAACCACCACTGGGATGCTCCGAACCGCCACCCTCCTTGAGATCCCATCCCCCACCTCACTGCCCACCCCCTCTATCCGGCAGGCCAACAATATCATTCATACCAAGCCCAGGGTCAGATCTGGGCCCCCATCTGCTTCTGTTAGTACACTCAGCAGAGGGGGCTCCATTTCCCTCCCCCGGCTCCCCCATTCTCACTAACACAACCAATCAGACATATTCTTCCATTCATAATCAAACCAGACAACCCACTACATTCACATATAAAACATGGCTAAAAACTGGTTAACAAAAAAGAAAATTGCATTGTAAATGCAACCCTAGGTGACTTAAAAGAGCAGTCTGCAGGGAAATGTCTATGACCCCACTCTTCTTTGTGGCAGCCCCTCAAATACTGGAATACTGCTATCATGTCGCCCCTAATTCTTCTTTTCTTTAGACTAGTCAAACCCAAATCCTGCAGCCATTCATATGTTTTAGACTCTAGGCCTTTGACCATCTTAGTTGCTCTTCTCTGAACTTTTTCCAAGGTCTCAATATCTTTTTTGTAGTATGGTGACCAAAATTGGTTGCACTATTCCATGTGTGGTCTTACTAGGGTTTTTTAACTTTATCTTTGATCAAATAGAAGGGAGATTAGAAAGGAGTTGGGCTAGAGAGGGACAGAGAGATAAAGATTACTATAATCCCACCAATCAGTTTGGATTATTATCTGAACATCCTGGGCTTTGCTAAACATAAAGCTATTCAAAGAGGCGAAGCCAGAAGTCACATTCCATGAATAAATGTGGACACCCCTCCCTGTAAAACAGAACCAACATCCGTTATGCGTATGCTTTTTGAATAGTTAGTTGTTCTCCTTATAAATTAGGCCAGATGAAAGCATCTTCACAGTTCCCCTGCTCTCTGGGGGAGCTGGCAAAACCAAAATCATGTTCAAAATTACAATTAGTTATCACTTTTGGAAGGGAACACCAAAGAGCAGCAGAAAGTCATAGGTTGGCTACAGGGGTGGGTTCTAACTTACCTCGCTGCCGGTTCGCTTCCTCCTGCGCTGCATGGCCACGCATGCGCTTTGTACGTGCGCATGCACAGTGCAAAAAAAAAAGCCCCAAAAAGCCAAAAAACAAGATGGCAACGCATGCGCAGTGCCGGAAACTCGGCTTCTGAGCATGCACAGAAGAAAAAAAACCCGGAAAAAATTCAAAAAAAAAAATTCAAAAAAAAAGAGATGGCGGCGTCCTCGGACCGGCACCGACCAAACCGGCCCCGTGACATCATCATGACATCACCAGCGGGTCGCTACTGGTTTGGGCGAACCGGTCCGAACCGGGAGGAACCCATCTCTGGTTGGCTACCTCCGACTTGATGAAGGGGAAGCCAAGGTACCAACAGGGCTTAGAAAGCAGTGTACATCCCTATTAGTTCCTAATCTGAGGACCCAGATTGTTGGGGGCAATATGCTGACTCTGTGAACCGCTTAGAGAGGGCTGTAAAGCACTGTAAAGCGGTATATAAGTCTAAGTGCTATTGCTATTGCTAAAGGAAATAATTTGGGTTTAGAATCTTGGAGCCCAAGGCAAGAAGGCAACATTATACATCATTCTGCTTCTAATTTTATTTGTTTAGTTGCTAGCCCATAGCAATATGATCTGGATTGGGACTACCATGTTCAGAGACAGAGAGAGAGAATGCTTGTCAAGGAACTCAAACAACAGTCTTTTGTTTCTTTTAAAAAGTCTAACATTCTCTAATATTCACATATTCCTGAGCAACATGTAAGGAAGAGAAAGGGAAGGGAAGGAGAAAGGGGGAGAAAATTCCCTGAGGATGAGCTCCAATCCGAGTCCAAAAGCTTAGAAGAATAAACCTCTGGTCCTGGTGACCAATTCAGATTGGATCTTGCAACATTATCCTGGTACATGTATATTTGCCTTTGTTCACTAATATTCTTTGTTTTAGGACTTTCTATTAGGAAAGTCATTATTCTCGTTGATTTTAATACGTCTCGTTTCTTCCTTCCCTTCCCTTGCATGGCAGAGTATAAATGACTCTTAATAAAGGAAATTGAAAACAAAATGAAGTGTTTTGAACTCATCTGTTTTAACCGTCATTCTAAATGATGATACCATCTACGCAGGTCTGCAGCTTCATTAAAAGCTCTCTGTTATTCAATTATCAAAAGAGCTTTTTGTCAAGAAAACATTTTGTTAGGGTCCTTGTTAAGAAAGCTCTTAATTGCTTAATTTAGGGCTGATGCTTGAAAAAGGAGGCTCTTTTTATAATTATCTTTTTGTATTCTTCTTAAGGGACCTTCTTTATATTACAACCATTTTTAATCTTTCAAAATATTCCAGTGAGCATAATATTAACTAATTAGCTAAGTGCTATAATTGCTACTCTGAATTATGGTTTCTAAGGAAAAAAAAGGCTTAATCCTCTTTACTAATGAAACAATCCAACAGAAGACAAAGACTCTGTGTCAGGGTTCCAAGCAACACCCCCAACGCAAGAAGACTCCGAGGCTTGAGTTTCCTCAAAGTTCCATTTTAGAGATGTCATATCGGCACATCTGGGAAAATCCGAATCTGAAAGCTTCCAGGTTTTCCCCACCCAAAGGAAAGTTCAAGCCCCTGCCCAGCACCCACAAGTCCATCACATGGTCCAATCAATGCACCATCCCAACTGGAGATGTTTCCTAACCACTCCCCTCCAGGTGCAGGGCAAGACGGCCTTGACTCTCTGAGAAAAAATGTTATTATGACTACATATCACCCAGGCTCCATACAATCCCCCCTCCCAGTTTCCCACAGTAGTAATTGTGCCAGGCCTGAAAGCCCAATGCAAAAGATGGCTTCCAGGCCTGACACTCTGTTGATTGAAGAATATTCTTGTTTGGATTGGCCATTTCCATAGACTTTACATTATAAACTATGCACAATTGGGATTTAAAAGAATTCTGGGTAAGTATCTCAATTTATCAGGAAGATACTTGAAATTTTGCAACATATGTTTTGTTTTTAACTATTGTGGAAAGAATTAAGACCAATGGTGCTACTGGTTGGCAGCTTCTGGTTTGATGGTTCCCATACTCTGCTAGGATAAAGCAATGCCCATCCCAACCAGATGTTTTATTGCTGTAAAAAGGCACAACTTTCCCCAGGGTTGTCTGTAATCAAAACAGTCAAGATGCATTCACAATAGTGTGATCATATGGCTGGAAGGGACCTCAGAGGTCTTCTAGTCCAACTCCCTGCTCAAGATAGGAGCCTTATATCATCCCAGTCAAATGGTTGTCCAGTCTATTCTTGAAAACCTCCAGTGATGGTACACCCACAACTCCAAGAGTCAAACTATTCTATTGATTAATTGCTCTCAGTGTCAGAAAATTTCCCCTTACTTCTAAGTTGGATCTCTCTTTGACAAGCTTTTACCCATTACTTCTTGTCCTGCCCTCTGGTGCTTTAGAGATTAAGTCAATCCCTTCTCCCTTGTGTCAGCCCTTCAAGGACTGGAAGACAGCTATCATGTACCATCTATTCTATACTTATGCACTTGTTTTTCCTGCTCATGTGCAGGACCTTATTTTTCTCATGACTGAACTGCCTCTTGCTGGATAGGGCCCAATGCTCAAGTCTGTCAAGATCTTTCTGGAGCTTGAGCCTATCTTGTAAAGTATTGGCTATCCCTCCCAGCCTGGTGTCGTCTACAAATGTTGAATCCTAAGTGTGTGTACTTTAGCTCCCAGAATGCTTAACCAGGAATAGCAATAGCAATAGCACTTATATACCGCTTCATAGTGCTTTACAGCCCTCTCTAAGCAGTTTACAGAGTCAGCATATTGACCCCAACAATCTGGGTCCTCATTTTACCGAACTCGGAAGGATGGAAGGCTGAGTCAACCTTGAGCCTGGTGAGATTCGAACTGCCAAACTGCTGGCAGCCGGCGATCAGCAGAAGTAGCCTGAAGTACTGCCCTCTAACCACTGCGCCACTGCGGCTCATTTGGGCTATAATGAAGTTTAAAGGGACTTCACATAATCCATATAGCTGAAGGGTAGCCTGCTTGAGGAATTCTGACTTGGCATCTTTTTGATAACAAACTCAGCTGCTCCTCTGTTGAACAAAACAGACCCAGCAGCAAGAGAGATCCAAAAACAGAAAGGCAAAATGTTTTTACAGAAAAAACAACTATCTTTTAATGGGGGCAACCATGCCAGAAATGATCCTTTTCATTTGCATTCTGCATCTACTCTTTTCTCACAGATTAGATGTGGAATGAAAAGAATCTGTTAGATAGAAGAAGAAAAGACTGAGCCAAAGGGCTGGAATAGGGAATCATAGGGGTGGGGGGGAACCCAGGGCTGCCTTATTGCAGATTTAAACAGGATTATTCCATGCCGTAACAAATTAACCCTATTAATAATCACTTTTCAGGACAGCAACATAAAGTATGATATTTTCTTGGCCTGCAGTGTGCTAAAGGAGGTCTCTCATTTTTTAAATTATTATTTCAGAAAAGAGAGCTTGAAGGTTTTAGAGGAAATTGATTGCGGCCACTTCAGGTGAACATAAGGCTTCCTGTGTTCTCTCTACAGCTGACATGCAGAAAAACACACGTACCCAGGATATGTGATATGCAATTATATGGATACTGATACTAAGGGGGGAAAAACAGGCATTTCAGGTGCTTCCGAGGGACTTAAATGCCCTTTAGTTTTAATACCACTTTTCCAGTGCTGAACCAATTGGTCGTCACACCCAAGTCAAGGGGAGGTATTTTGTCTACA
The DNA here is from genome assembly GCA_003457575.1 of Thermophis baileyi. Classification (NCBI taxonomy): domain Eukaryota; kingdom Metazoa; phylum Chordata; class Lepidosauria; order Squamata; family Dipsadidae; genus Thermophis; species Thermophis baileyi. The sequence continues at coordinate 1,461,842 of QLTV01000373.1, forward strand.
TTTCAGATTTGAGTGTCTATGGAGATTGTCAGTCATCCAGGTCATGGTTGTCCCAAAGGTGCTTTTTTCAATTGTCTGCAAGGAGTACAAATCCTTCCATTCCCCACCATCCAGTCAGAGCTGAAGGAGCTTCTTGGATGAGGAGTGAAACTTCTTCAAAGAAAAACAAGAAAGTCCAGTTGCCTCTTGGAAAAAAAAGCACCTTTTTGGATTTCAAACTTGCGTGTGCTCTGCTCCAGGGTCAGAGCAGAGCCTTTAGGTCTCCACCTTGTTTTTCCTTCTTCTCTTCTCTACCTTTTGAATTCTGGAGTAGCAATTCCACACTGTAAATCTAATGAGAAATGCTGATTATCCGTTAGTCCACGGGTGTCTAACTCGTGGCGTCACATTGCCATCACGTGACATTTCATGATGTTTTTCCCCTTTGCGGAGCTGGGGTGGGCGTGGCCTGCATGTGACGCATCCGGCCCACGGGCTGCCAGTTTGACACCCCTGCATAGTCCATTAGACTTGGAGATACTACCATTTTTGTTGGCCTACTTTGTATCTTATCATTTGCTTCCCCAGCTGCTGAAAGCGTGAATTAACAAAGATTTTGGGACACCAAGACAATAGCAGATGCTTTTGTCCCCTGATAAAGATATTATGTATATATGTATGTATGCATTTATTTATTTAATTTGTGGCCCACTGGCATCAAATGACTCTTGGCATATATTAGGTTGCGGGACTTTCTTCTGTCTTGGATCATGTATTTACATGTATTTACAATGCTTGCAACGTCCTGAGGTCATGTGATCACCATTTGCAACCTTCCCAGCCAACTTCCGAGAAGCAAAATCAAGAATGAGAGAAGCTGGATTCACTTAACAACTGCATGATTCACTTAATGATCATGGCAAAAAAGATAATAAAATTGGGCACAGTCACATGACATCTCACTTAATGACCCCATCACTAGCAATGGAAGTTCTGGTCCGAATTGTGGCTATAAGTCAAGGGCTACATGTGTTGCAATGATATTTCATCTATGATGGACAGTTCATAGGGTAGCTGTCTTTGCTATTTTAAAATTTTTCAAATTTGAACCTGGTACAATTAAACCTTTAAAAAAAACATGTCAGATAAAACAACCAGATATGTGAGCTTTTAAAGATGTAGAGCTGAGACCATGCATGATTTGCAAAGCAGAATTTTTTTCCCCATAATTTAGTAGTCCTACCACTGAAAGGGTTCTGTTTTATATAATATAAATTCTGAGTATTAGGGTTACAACTGTCAAATTAGCTGATTCAAACAGCCATATCTGGTAACTAGATGTAGTAAAATTCTCATTTCAAGATGAGGTAACTATTTATTTATTTATTTTGTCAATCTCGTATTAGATAATACATATAAGTATATACATAATTTGAATACATGAAATGAATAAAAGTAAAAGGGAACATTAGGACAGGGACGGTAGGCACGCAGGTGCACTTATGCATGCCCCTTACAGACCTCTTAGGAATGGAGTGAGGTCAACAGTAGACAGTCTAAGGTTAAAATTTTTGGGATTTGGGGATGAAACCACAGAGTCAGGTAGTGTATTCCAGGCATTGACCACTCTGTTGTTGAAGTCGTATTTTCTGCAATCGAGTTTGGAGCGGTTCACTTTAACTTTGTATCTATTGTGTGCTCGTGTATTGTTGTGGCTGAAGCTGAAGTAGTCATTGACAGGTAGGACATTGTAGTGGATAATTTTATGAACTACGCTTAGGTCATACCAAAGGCGGCGTAGTTCTAAGTTGTCTAAGCCCAGAATTTCAAGTCTGATGGTATAAAGTATTCTGTTGCGAGCAGAGGAGTGTAGGACTCTTCTCGTGAAATAACTCTGGACACGTTCAATTGTATTAATGTCCGATATGCAGTGCGGGTTCCAGACAGATGAGCTGTATTCCAGAATTGGTCTAGCAAATGTTTTGTATGCTCTGGTTAGTAGTGTAATATTACCGGAGAAGAAGCTACGCAAGATTAGGTTTACAACTCTTAATGCCTTTTTGGCGATGTTGTTACAGTGGGCTTTGGCACTTAGATCATTAGATATGAGTACTCCAAGGTCCTTGACAGAGTGAGGGTTGTCTACAAGGTCGTGTCCACTCAGTTTGTATTTTTTGTTTTGATTCTTTTTGCCAATGTGTAATACAGAGTATTTGTTGGTTGAGATTTGAAGTTGCCAGTTGTTTGACTATTCTGACAGAAAGTCAAGGTCTTTTTGAAGGGTAGCAGTATTGTCGGTGGTGTTAAATAGTTTTACGTCATCAGCAAAGAGGACGCAGTTGCTTATAATATGATCGCAAAGGTCATTTATGTAGATTATAAAGAGTGTTGGTCCTAGAACACTGCCTTGGGGGACACCGCTGTTAACAGGTACAGGATTTGATAGGGTGTTCCCTATTTTGACCACTTGTTGTCTGTTTGACAGGAATGCAGTTATCCAATCATGTAGGGGTCCAGAGATGCCATAAGATTTTAGTTTCAGAAGTATTGCAAGTGACGCAGCATAAAGAGATTGGTCTGTAATTTTCAACTAGGCTGGGGTCTCCCTTTTTGAAGATAGGGATGACCGTGGCTAGTGACCATAGGTTGGGTAGGGAGTTGGTCCTGAAAGATTTTTCAAAGATTATGTTTAGAGGTTCAGCCATAGCAGTGGAAATCTTTTTTAAGAAGTATGCACATAGTCCATCAGGTCCTATAGATAGAGATGGTTTTAGGTTGCGTGGTGCCTTTTCAATGTTATCTTCTGTTAAATCTATTTGTGTTAGGTCGTTGTAATTATTTGTGGTACGACTATGGAATATTGGGCAAGAGCCATTGCTGTTTACAAAGACTGAGCCGAAGAATGTGTTAAAGAGGTTGGCTTTAACTGCTTCATCATTACATTCTTTACCGTTAGGTCCTTTTACGGGTGGGAGGGATCTAGAGTCTTTGAGTTTGTTGTTCACAAAATTATAGACGGCGCGGTTGGATTTCGTGCGTAGAAGGTTTTCTTTTTGTTTGATGTGATAATTGGTGCATTCAGTCTTTATTTGTTGTCATATATTTTTGTAGCGGCTTTTAAAGTTTGCTAAGTAGCCAGTTTTGTTTTTTCGCCAGAGAGATTTTTTGGGGGGATTGGAGCTTCCTTATTGATATGGCTAAATTGTTTTTCCTGGTTTCTAGGCTTCTCTTTCTTCCTTGGACACCATCCCTAATCAATTAAAAAAGGTATAATAGATTATCTAACATTTCAAATTCAAAAGAAGAAGAGAATGAAAGAAAGTTTGACTAAGTGTCCATAGTGTGTTCTTCTAGCCAAAATTATTACTGTAGTAGTGAGATAACAGACAATTTGGGGGTTTTTTTTTTGTTATTGTTTTGTTTTGCTAAAAACCTGGAGCAGAATTTTGGGAAAATAAATATAAACATTATTAATGTTTGTAGTAGAACCTACTGGCAATATTAATTGGAACAGATTGGACACATTTGGCTATCTGGAGTTATGCTGGAGGACTCCAGACTAATGTAATCTTAATTATATGATGCAAGGCATTTGGCACAGACTTCCAGAAAAAAAAAGGACAATACATCTTCAGGGGAAAAAAAACTAAGGTAAAAAGGAATAGTTTAATAGGAATGCCATTATGAAAGGAATTAAGACTCCTTTCTCGCAACACAAAACTATACATTTTGAAAAGGATACCATTGATTTCAAAAGCTGTAATGAAATCATGTCCTCTGTTAAGAGCTTTCTTTCCTGGCAGGAGAGATGCTTGAACTCATCTAGGTTCAAGTTGGGTAATGAAGAGAGGCACCTGAAAGAAATTGCTCTTAGTTCTATTGGAAAGGAATGAAGTAATGAATCGCCAAACAACAGGAAACACAGCTTGTGTCATGGATCCACCGCTGGACCTCTCTCTCCAGAAGTGAGTTCAGAGGAGGCGGGTGAGTTTGAGTCGGCAGAGGAAAGTGCGGAGCCAAGTGTTGGTCAGGATCGGGGCTCAGAGAGTACTAGCCTGACAGAGCAGCCTCAGCTTGGTCAATTGGATGAGTGACAGGCTGAGCAAGGATTGGACGATCAATTGGACGAGTGACAGGCTGAGCCATAGTTGCAGCATGTTGGCCAGGAAACTACCACTCATTAGCAATGAGGAAGAGGTGGAGTCCACACCTCCTCCTGATCCAATGACGCATAGAGCAGAGAGCAGACAGGCACAATGCCAGTCAGCTAGACTACTCATAAGGAGGCAACCTTGCCTCTTATGAAGGACTGCACCGATGTCGCCTACTTAATCCCACCCTGAGGACTTGAGCATTGCTGCAGCAATGTGCCCAGTTCTGTGCCTTGTGTGCTCATGCCATGTATCCTGATCCATTTGACTTACAGACTGCTTTCCTGGACTTCATGGGTGCCAGTAGTGGGTTCTAAAACCCGTTGCTACTGATTCGCGCTTGCGCTAGCGCTTGCGCACACGACGCTTCTGTGCATGCGCAGAAGCATCCCAGGTGGGTGGGCGGAGCATCCCACCGCCGCTACTGGTTCTAAGAACCGGGCCGAACCGGGAGCAACCCACCGCTGATGGGTGCCCATTGGACTTTGTTATCCAGTGACTCATGCCGTACTGAGCTCGGAATTCAGATCTGCGCAATGGGGGTGCTTTCTGAGGACCTGTTTAGGGGGGTTGAATAAACACCTGTAGAACTCTTGCAATATGTGGGGGGGAGAGGGAGCAGGGCAGCACAGTTCGGACTGAGAGCAAACATCCCTAACCTGATGCCCTCCCAATATTGGGAAGTACAACTTCTGGGAATTCCCAGCTAGCAAACTTATCACGTCTTTCATCTGAGAAACATATCTGGGGCTATTTCAGTTATCCTAATAACAACTCTATATGATCAAATCTTGTGATTTGTCTAAATTGGTGAAGGAGGGGCAACTCATGTCTTATAAACTAGATGTAATCCTTGCATCACTATTTTAGATATTCTATTTTAGAACCATTGGAGTCCTCCTCTGTTTTACAGTTAACATTTGGTGGCCTCCTATCAGGTTTAGGGAGGAATAAGCATAAAATGTCATTGCAATGTTTCATAAAGTTGAACATCCCTACTTACCAAAGTTGTGCAAAAGGAGCTTTATCCATTTCCATAACACAACTCCATCTTCTTGTCAATATCTATCCATGGCCACATCCTCACCTAACTCACTGCAACCCTTAGCACCAAACAAAAAGAACTGCAGTCTCCAGCCTGTTGCAAATTCCCTACTTACTGCATATATATCATATTAAAATCATAATGTTGGAAGGTATAGGTCAGTGATGGCTAACCTTTTCTGGACAGAGTGCCCAAAGCGCACACGTGTGAACCCCCAAAATGCAATGCGTGTGCGTGCCCCACACATGCACCCCGCACATGTGTGTGTACCACCATGCATGCACACACACCCCTGCATGCGCCCTGCCCCCGTGCATCTTCACACGCACTGCCCCTGTATGCGCCCTGCCCCACGCATGCACGCACGACCCCCACACATGCCCCCTGCCCCCCATGCATGTGCGGCAGAGACCTGAAGACCAGCTGGCTGGTGGGAGGCACGCACACATGCGCAGCGGAGCTGAGCTGGAGTGACGGCTCACGTGCCCACAGAGAGGGCTCTGCGTGCCACCTCTGGCATGCGTGCCATAGGTTCGCCACCACGGGTATAGGTAGTCCTTGGCTTACGACCACAACTGAGCATCTCTCTGTTGCTAAGAATCATTTGCTAAGTGAATTTTGCCCCATTTTATGACCTTTCTTGCCACATTTGTTAGGTGAATCACTGCACTTGTTAAGTGAATCTGGCTTCCCCATTGACTTTGCTTGTCAGAAGTTTGCAAAAAGATGATCACATGATCCGGGACACTGCAACTGTCATAAATATGAGTCAGTTACCAAGCATCTGAATTTTGATCACATAACCATGGGGATGCTGCGATGGTCATGTGTGAAAAATGGTCATAAGTCACTTTTTTTCAGGGCCATTGTAACTTTGAACAGACATTAAACAAACTGTTGTAAATCAAGAACTAACTATACTTCAAAGAATCATCTTGTTCTGCCCCTTCTAATGTAGGAAATCTTCCACAGTATTGCTGCTGGGAGCTATTTTGTCTTTAAAACCTTTAGAAATATAGAAACTTTGTGCAGGTTCTCAGCTCTGCTTCCTTCGCCATATAGCCCTGAGTGTCTGCTAAAACTATCAGCATCAGAAATGTGCCTGCTTTAGCTTCAAGGGCAAAAAGATATTATGTGGAATGCAGAGGTGTTCCTGGAGCACTTTTATGGAGCTTTTTAAAGCTGCTAAGACTTCTCTCAGCTCAGCTGTCATGCGGTCCTGAAAAAAAGACACATTGGGTTTAATGAGTTGCAGATAGTTGTTATAATCGTACCCCTGTGTGCTCCATACCTTCTTTTTCATGCTTCAGAACATCAAACAAGTCCTGTTAGATCATATGAAGGAGAATCAGAAAGAAGAACCAAACTCTCACATTAGTAGAGTTTTGAAGCGATATTGGGCTCTTTGAGTGTCACTCCTCAGCAGTTAACAATCGATTGTAGAGTGCCACAAGGCATGGAGGCTCCATATAGACATCTCTGAAAGAATTGTATTTCCATGCTTAAGTTTGTGAATTCCATAAATTAATTATGCATCCACCTAAGAAATATCTTGTGTAGCTGTTCAGAAGCACCCAGCCTGGCAGGGAGGAAGGATCAAGTGCAGAGCTAGTCTAGAGTCACTGCACAACCACAAAAGGGGTAGGACTGACCTTCCCAAGTTTCTTGGAGCCTTATCTAATTGTTCCCAGGAATACACTGCCAGACTTTATTACAGCCAGAGCATAATAAAGTAGTTAGCTTGAACTCTGGATGTGTATGTCTGATTGTTTGCACTGTGAGTAACCTAAATATGGAGCTAATGAATCCTGTTTGATCTGAGATCTGTTTTTGAAAAAAAGAGGGAAAACATGCTTGGATAAGTACATTAAGTTCTATTATTGACTACTGTATACCTTGTTTTGTCATTTTGGTTTCTTTGATGTATGTGTGTATACATTTATCCAGGATTTATTGGGATAATGGTTTCAAAGATGTATTGGGAAAATGATGTTCATTGTACATGCATGTTTCCCTTAATAAAAACTTAGTGGTATATTTCATTTGCTAATGTGATTCCATGAAACCTACCTATTTCGAAATGGAACTATACTTTGACAGAAGCTCAGTTCCACCAGATTTTTTGTCTATCTCAATGTAGATGTGGAAGGCAGAATTTGAAAAGGACAAATCTAATATCAGGCCTTAACAAAAGACCTTAATGTTTTCCCAAGTGTGCTCTGTAGATTTCATGTAGCATGGCAAAACAGGAGATACTAAATACACCAAAGAAGGTCAGAAATAATAGCCACCCATATGCTCAGAATGAATCACACATTCAACTACGCAAACACAGAAATCATTGACCATGAAAGTGCTAAAGAATTCTTGGAAACCATGGTCCTCAAATCAAAGATACATCAATAAATCAATGGAACTAGACATGATCAATCACGCAGTCAGATACCTCATTCAAACCATATGTAGAAGACTGACAAGATAAAATATAAAACATCTACTTTGGTTTTGATCTCCCAAAGTGTGGGAAATCCAAATTTTAAGTATGTACATTGTGTCCAGTTTAATTCTACACTGAATGTAAAACAAGAGTTTTTATTACACGTTATGTCTAGCTGAGAAAGAACATATACAGTATTTCTCCATGTACTTTTGTTAATACACAGATTTTGGCAGAGGTATTTCTTTTCTCTTCCAATTTTTTCCCCTTTCTCTACGTATTATATAAAACTGTAATGGTATTGACAAGGATATGTTGAATTTGTGGTTTGTGCAGGATAACTCAATACCACCCTTAAATCACCATCATGGTACTCTGATCCTTAGATAAGTCCAGTCTAAAGTTATAACAGATCCATTGGGACTGAAACATCTAAAATTCCCAGACTTTATAGACGGATATTCTAAACACCTCACTCAACCAGGATCCCACAGCCACTGCCACTTCCTCATCCTGTATCAGCCAGTCTGCCTTTACAATCTCTATGGTTGCAATCCCAAGAATTGGGGTGGGGGGGGGGAGGAATTCCATATTACTTGTTAGCTGAAGCAAGGACAACAGACCACAGCTTCTGAACCCTCAAACTACAGTCCGCTCGAAAGCATCAGTTTTTGATCCACTGCCACTATGCCAGCTGTCTTCACCTCTGTTGCTGCTACCACTGCTCATTCCATTCCTCCTGCTATCTCAGGCAACTGGCATCAATACCACTGGCCATCCACCAAACCAACAAGGACCACCAAATACCTCCACACATCATCCATAGCATCCTCAAACCTCTCACCATAGCAAGCCTATTAAGCAGGCATCTAGCTTGGTGCTCTGATGGAGAGGAAAAAATGTTAGGCTGCCTGCACTATTTTCTCTATCTCAGACAACTTCAGTACAAAGAAGTTAAGGACAGCCCTGCTGGATCAGGCTAAAAGTATCCTCTCACATAGCATTCTCACAGAGTGACCAACGGGCTGCATTTAGAACCATGCAACCTATAATAGGTTAGTCATTTCCACTCTTATTCCCTAATAGCTGCTCTTGAAGTCCAGTTGTCTTAAAATCCATCATCCACTCTGACAGACATTGATTATCTTGTCTGCCATGAATTTTTCAAGTCCCCCTTTCCAATTTTCTACACTGGGGATCAACATCATCATCATCATCATAGCTGTTGAGAGCTTATCCATAGTTTAGTTTTGTATTGTGTCAAAAAAGTTATTCCTTTTATCATCCCTAGCACCTCAATGAATGTAATGACAGTGGAGGTCTTCACCTTTTCTAAAATTGTGAGAGAGGCAGAAAGACATCTCTTTATCTGCATTTTCCATATTTTAATATTTTATTTTTTAATTTATTTAAAATGTGTATTGTCTACTCACTGTCCAGAGTTCTTTTGGTGGGTTATAAGCCATACAATAAGTATGGCTTAAATTAAAACAATAAAAGCAAGTCAAATAGATAAGTTAGAACTTAGAATAATAATTATAATAGTATTGATATTAAATCTGTGATGCCAGAGTGAAAAGTCAGCGACTTTTCATGTGGTATTAAGAGTCTGATAATATCCTATTCAGTCTGTTCTTCACTTCTAAATGCTGTTCAGAGTCTGAAGGAGGGGTGTACACCAAGTACCAACTAGAAGGCTTTCTTTTGACCTTCACCACTTGAATGCACAGACGAAGTGCCTCCATACAGTCATTCAAGATGACTACGTATTCCTAGTGGACAAGCACAATGATCTACAGTTGATGCTGAACAAATTCCCATATGCTTCTCTTCCGTCTGACTATCAGCCTGAACAAGACTGAAGTGCTTTACCAGTCCATGCAAAACACCAAGCCCACAGAACCAAAAACCACTGCTGATGACACCCAACTGACAAATGTAAATAGCTTCAAATACTTGGGAAACATCATCTCAAGAGATGAGAATTTGGCAAAAAATAAATAAATCATCAAGGCTAGCCAGTACTGCGGCAGTTGCATACTAGAGTGCTCCATCAACCTCCATCTTCACAAAGCTGAAAGTCTACAGAGCTGTGGCTGTCCCTTACCTCGTCTATAGTTTTGAGTCCTGGACTCTGTACCAAAGGGATATCTAACAATTGGAGAAATGTCACATGTACACTCTCTGCTCCATCCTTGGCATTTGTTGACAAAACTGTACCTCCAACCTAGAAGTCTTGGATCACAGAGTCCACCAGCATTTAATCCCAGATGAAGAGCCCAGATGAAATGGGTTGGATCAGAATGAATGAGTACTGTAAGCCTCACCAGTTGCGCTATAGTGTATGGGAATCTGGGAAGAGCAATAGCAATAGCAATAGCACTTAGACTTACATACCGCTTTATAGTGCTTTACAGCCCTCTCTAAGTGGTTCACAGAGTCAGCATATTGCCCCCAACAATCTGGGTCCTCATTTTACCCACCTCGGAAGGATGGAAGGCTGAGTCAACCTTGAGCTGGTGAGATTTGAACTGCTGAACTGCAGCTAGCAGTCAGCTGAAGTAGCCTGCAGTACTGCACTCTAACCACTGTGCCACCTCGGCTCTATAAAGACCTTGAGGTCAATCACACAACAACTACACAGATGCTGTGAAAGAAACCTATGCCACTGTGATGTTCAGCCAAGGGAACTGGATGCTGCAACTGCTGACAAAACCTACTGGCAAGCCCTGTGCTATGAAGCTTCCATTGACTTTGAAGATAGGTACTGCCAAAAACGATAGACAACCATCAATGTAACCACAGAATAATACACTTAGTTACTACAACAGTGGATGTTCAGTGCCCCCATTGTGCTAGACTTGGCACTTCCAGTTTGGGATTGCAAAGCCAGCTCTGTGTCCATAGATGAACTGCACAAGAGCATGTCTTCTTTGAACCCAAAGGATTACCAGATGTACTGAATTGGGCTCAAGTCCTGAGACTGCACCCATGAAGGTTTACTGCATTTTTGCTTGCTATAGAGATATTTGATATTGTAGCAATTCTTTTTCACCTTCTCAGAAATCTAAAAAACCCTATGTAATACCTCAACCCTATAGCGCAAGACTCATCATTTTACATTTCCCTGCTGTTTAAATAGTTATGATATGATAATCCTACCAGTTATAACTTAAAGGTGCTGCATGCTGAGATATCACTATGCTTATTACAGAGTATACTGTAGTTGTATACTCAAAGTACTAAAAAAGAATGCATGTTACATTTGGAACTAATTAGAAAAGCATTAGCATGTTACATTAGAAACTCATTCTTCAAACAAACTAACAGGGCTGAAATTACTCCAGAAATCTTAAAAAAAGGGGGGGGGGCATAAATTCTGCATTTTCCCCTCATTCCACTGTTCATCCTCAGCTTCTGTCATTCAGATAAAATGGTCTGGTTCACACATTGCATAAAGCACTTTATTTTTTTAAAAAAACCTGTAGTTTATAAAATAAACAACCATTGTCTGGGTTCACATAACATGCTAAACCATAAAACACAGTTTACAAATGACACTTCATACAATCTGCTAAACTAAAATCCATAAATCACATCAAAACGGTGGTAAACGCATTGGTAACCTGCAAGCTAGATTACTGCAGTGGACTCTTTATAGGACTGTCTTTGGATCTAGCCCAGATATTTTCTGCAAAAATTCAACAACCAGGTTCATCTATGGAAAGAGTCCAAGGAACTATTACGTCGATGCAAAAGGCATTATGTCGGCTGTCCATTTGTTTCCAGACAACATACAAAACTTATTATTCTTAAAGCCTTAAATAACTTGGGTGTGGATCACTGAAGAAAAATTCTTCCCTCTTAGCTGAGATCATTCAGGGAAAGTCAACTGAAAATTCTTCATGCTCTAAGTTGGGATCCATCATTACCAGCTTCTGATCTCTAGAATCAGAAATTATGATGAATTTAGTTTGAAATTGTGGTTGAAATTATGGTGCAGATATTGACTGGTATTATAAGAACCCTTTAGTCACCATACTTTTGGGCAGTCTTAAAGTGTTGATTGTTCAATTTTTTTTTCTAATATCAATTCTGGCTTTACATTTTTAGAACATAAATATTTGATTGTTAGCGACATATTTATTGTAATAGAAATAACCAAATAAATTAAGGAAGTTTTGTATGATGTACAAATGCAGGCGCAGCATCTGTGAACATGGAAGCCTCCTTTTATCTGGACTTTCCATCCAGAAGACTCTTGCCACAGATGGAACCTCCCAAACCATTTGGAGCAGGGGTCTCCAACCTTGACAACTTTAAGACTTGTGGACTTCAATTCCCAGAGTTCCTCAACCATGCTTTGCTGGCTGACGAATTCTGTGTGTTGAAGTCCACAACTCTTAAAATTGCCAAGGTTGGACCCTGCTTTGGAGGGTAGTTTTCTTACCTGTCTTCTTGAAGCCACAGCACTGTTGATGCTCTTATTGGTTGCTTTGGTTTTGCTTGAGAGAACCAAATCATTCTTCCATGTTGCTGAGTTTTCTTTAGAGTCAGATGAAATGGGATTCAGAAACAAAATCCTAGCAATCAACCCATAGAGGACAGTTGCTAAGATCATTGGTATGACATAGAATATCCCAAAGTCCATCATATAGATTGGAGAGTAGTAACTCCGAGACACTTTATACCCACAAGACACTACCGTGGCTTCTTTGTAGACTTCCCTGTTAAGATCCAGTAAGAAAAACCAGAGCATGCAATAGATAGAGGTGAACGCCCAGACAAAAATGATGATTTTTTTGGCTCTGGAGAAAGTGCATAGAAACTGAGCTTTGATGGGATGGCAAATGGCAATGTACCTCTCAATAGTGAAGGCAGTAATAGAGCAAGAAGAAGCATTGATACCAAGATATTGGAGGTAAGTAATGCAGAGGCATCCAATGTAGCCATAAACCCAGACACCATAAATGCTTTCAGTAATGTTGGGTAGTCCAGCAGCCACAAGGACCATGAGATCAGCTACTGCAAGACTGACCAGATAACAATTAGTAGGGGTCCTCATGTGCTTTGTCCTAAGTACCACCAATACCACCATGATGTTACCCACAATGCCTAACCCACAAATAAGGAGAACCAAAAAGATAGTGACCACTTGGTATTCAGTAGTGACCACTTCCAGATTTGGCAGAAGTTCTGTCTCATTCTGTCCATTGCCTGTGTTGTTCTCCATTGTCGTCTGGCTGCTTCTGTCCGTTCTGGTCAACACATTTTCTCATTGCCTTCCTAAGGAAAAAAATTAATCACAGGGAGTCTAATGTAAGGTGAAATTCCTGTCTGTAGCTTTACATCCCACCTATATTTAAACCCTTGGCTTCCAACAGTGCATTGACCCATTTACAAAAAACACATGCATGGACCTGACCCACCCCACAAGAAGGTCACTCTCTCCATCTCCTTAATCAGCTAGATTTGGGGTTCTTTTTGGTAAACAATTATGCTAGAACGCAACTCCTATGATGATTTTTTTTCCTCCTCTGCCAAGTAGGTTGTGAAAGAGAGGAAAGATAAGCTATCAGAGTTTGTTCTTCTCACCATTCACAGACATTCCCTGGCAGAGATGAATGGCAAAAGGTCTGGAGGCAGGTCTTCCACACTTCTGCCCCACTGCCAGTCTTGAAAGGAGGAGAAGATATTTCAAAATGGGTTGGGGGAAATTCCCCACTTCAATGGGGAAAGCAGAAATGCATGCCTTGCCGTTTCCAGCTTTATTTATGGCTGAACACAAGGACTGAGCAACCCAGCTTAAGAACCCTTTGGCGTAGCTTTGGGGAAACCAGCAAGTTGATGAAAAGGAGATTTACAATTAGACAATTAGAGCTACATGCCTTGATTATCCCAGCTTAGTTGTTGCGTTGATCAGCTCTGGCTGATAGGCAGAGGAGATTATTCCCTTAGTGACACATCACATTTATTAATCTACACAGGAATCTATACTGCAGGGGGAGAAAAATTAAAACTGTTCCATTTCCCTCTCCTGTTCTTGGATGTAATATGCCAGGCAAAACTTACCTGCAGCTTCCTTGAGTTCTTTGAAATGAGCATGTTCTGTCTGCATAGAGGGCACCAGCTCCGACTCAACTTTGAGCAGCCAGAGAGAAAACCTTCTGAGGGTGATACTTCCCCTGGCAAATGGGCTGGAGTAGATCAATTCTGTGACAGTGGGCTCAAGCTTCACGGCATCAGCAACTTCCAAGCCCTCCCGAAACGGAGCCTCTCCAAGCAGCAAAGCTGTCAAATCACAAAATTGCCTATTAATGAGGGCAGCCACAAACAGTGCTCCTTGTACACAGCTTTATTCTCCGTGTGGAAGGGAAGAGAACCGTCCAGATTTAACTCAAAAGGACTGTTTAAAATAAAACAATAAAGCTACACAGACATAGCCAGCAGTTTAGGCTAGTTCTTAGAGAAGTAAGTGCTAATGGGGAAATCCAAATAGTCGTACATGTCAGGTTTGATTCCATATGAATCTGTATGCTAGCTCTTTTTCTCCCTTTCGCTGCTCAGTTTCCTTCACTGAATTTCCACATTTTGTCATATATGAGAAAAAGGATGAGGCTAGCTTCCAAATCAGTGCATCTCTGAATATATGTGGGTGTGTTTGTGAATCTAATGCGTATATATGTGTATGAAAAGCCCTTTTGTACTCTTACGTATTATATTGCAATTAAATTATAGTGTGGTACTCTCTACGTGGGGCATTGAATTCAAAAGATAAAAATTATTTTTGAAATTCAATTGTCTTTTTGATGTATAGAACAGTTCTTTTGTGTCTCTTGCCTCAATTGCAGCAATTTGGGAAATAATAACTGGCAAGGTGGCATTGATTTCATAACAAAGCAGGAGTATGTTGTTCAAAGAACAATCTTTTAAACAATTTTTTTTTTTACAAAAATGTACTTTATTCTGGTTTTAACTTTCTAAAAAAGCAAAAACCATCAGTTAAGTCTGTAAGTCTGTAATTTTAAGAACCAGACTTGCTAACAATATTGATGCACACACATACATAATTGCCCCAGGAAAATAATCACATTTAATCAAACTACACATGTGTAATGAAATAGCCAACCCGCAATCTGAATCTAGCATTGGATTCAGATTGTGGATTAATCGTCTGTCTGTCTGTCTGTCTGTCTGTCTGTCTGTCTATCTATCTATCTATCATCTATCAATCTCTTCTGTCTGTCAGTCAGTCTGTTGGTCTATTTGTCTGCCACTGGAACAGCTTAATTCCGTTGATGTTGAAAGCTGAATCTATTATGGTGTGCTGAAAAAGAAGTATATGCAGTTAACATGTCAGAGACTCAGATATGTTCCACAGATTACTGCAGCTTCTCCACCCTGCATAGATCAAAGCAGAGTCACTATATCAGCCTGATTCCTATATGCACCAACAATATGTTGCTAAACTGGGGGAAAGGGACAGGTAGATGGATTGTTTCTGCAAATGCAAAATACATATGACACAACTAACAATTTTAGTGTGTTGGAAACCCATTATATTTGTTGAGACCTGAGATTGTCTGAAACCTTTTGATGTACAGTATATATGAGTTCAATAATTTCTCACTGAATGTTGCTATTAAAGTTCTATTTTTCTAAAGCATTTGGAGGTCTGTTATGGAAGTCCATAATTTGTATAAGGAACCTCAAAGGAAAAAAGACTAATAGGAAATATGAACATAAACATCTAAAAGGGGGCGTTTGGCTACAGATATACCTCCCTTAAGATTTTCTAACTCAGAGATTTGTATCGGGAAAAAATCTTGTTTAACAAATTTGTTTTAAAAGTGCTATTATGACCTGAGAAACATAAAATCAACCAAGTGGTAAATAAACCCTGACTTTTCAATTACTGTTTTTATGAATTCCATTGGAAAATGAATTCACAAAGGTTGGGTTTTTTTCTCATATATATCAGTTGCAGTGTGGACCTCATGAAAGTGCATTTCTACAACAATACAGGATAGTAGACATTTTCATCACATGCTTTTCTGAAGCTCTTTAAGTTTGACGAGACTATGGGACTTCATGCAGAAGGATACTGTATGTCCCAGATCAAAATAGCTGAAATTTCTCTGAGAATTTCATTGCAGGTAGGTGTCATAGTTCCTGGCAAAGTGACATGCATCAGTCAAACAAACAGGTTTTGGCAGAAGCAATTGGACTTTTGCAGGAGAGCCAGTAGAAGGAGGCTGACAGGTGAGGCTTAAGTGGTTTTCAGCACTGAGCAACTGCTGAGCAGAGTTGGGAGAAAATAATAATGCAGGTAGAGCAGGGGTGGGGAACAATGGCCCTTTTATGACTTGTGGACTTCAGCTCCCAGAATTCCTGAGTGTCATTTTAACTTCAAATGAACACTAAATGAATGGTTGATAATCGAGGACTACCTGTAAAGATGGCAGCTTTGATTGTGTAGGCACCATTTTGGTTCTCTTTTAACATCCTCTCCCTGGGATTTGCCATAAGTAGTTGAGAAATGGGATGCAAGGAAGCTGTGTACCCAGAGTTAGTCATGAGCAGGATGTAGGAAAGATGCTTCAAATGTGAAAGCAGGAGTGAAATAATGTGATTAGATCATAGACTGAGATGAGACACTTCTTAGTAGACAAAGGGGAACACAGAACCAGGGACCTTCCAAAGCGATCTGAGTGAGCACTGAATCTTGCAAAGAGGTGGGGAGGGAATGAAATAATCAGAAAAGAGGTAAAAATATGGTGTTGTGGATGCAAAACCTCAAACTAATGGACAAGGATCAAATTTAAGTAGTCTGCTTGATGCAAAGAGATTGATCAATTCTAAAATTAAAACCTTGAGTAGGAAAAGGAAAATGAGAAGAGTTGGTTAGGAGCTGGCACTGTGGTTAGAGTGAAGTACTGCAGGCTAATTCTGCTGACTGCCAGCTGCCTGCAATTTGGCAGTTCAAATCTCATCAGACTCAAGGCTGACTCAGCCTTCCATCCTTCTGAGGTGGGTAAAATGAGGACCCAGATTGTTGGGGGCAATATGCTGACTCTGTAAACCGCTTAGAGAGGGCTGTAAAGTACTGTAAAGCAGTATATAAGTCTAAGTGTTATTGCTATTAGCTTAGAAATGCAATTTTAGAAAGTAAGTTCTAAGTCCCCTTATCCATAAATGATTTTTTCCTCAAGATTTGTATTAAAAAGTTTTAGAGAGAAAAACCTGTCAGACAGAAAAAAATAAATTTTGTTTTAATTGTTCCACGCATTCCTAATCAACCCTATTTGTGAAAGGAGGCAGCCCAAAAGTAGAGAATTAAAACATATGCACAGCACGTTTCTCCAAGTACTCTTAAAGCGGCTGAGGTTAAATCAAAATTCTGCAAAGGAGAATCCCCGTACAAAATTGCTGATTGATAATTTGTTAAGAAGTTCAGTTCGATCACCTGGGCCTGAGAGCAAATGACATGTTTTTATTCCATGGCATTTGCTAAGAAGATTAGAAATGCCAAGCTTTTGTATTATAATCAATAATGCTTTGTGACTGGTGACTGTGATTTTTTTTTTTAAGGCTTTAAGTCTGAATGGTATGGTTAGAGATGTGTAGCACCTTGGATTTGATTTTCAAAAGGTGCTTTAGAGTAGTGTTGGCCTGCAGTTCTTTAAAACAGATGGATTTTTTTAAATTTTTATATGGCCTACCTTTATTATTTTTTTATGAACAACTCAAAGTGGTGAACATATCTAATTCATCTTCTTCCTCCTATTTTCCCCACAACAACAATCCTACGAGGTGAGCTGGGCTAAGAGAGAGTGTGACTGACCCATCCAGCTGCCTATCATGGCTAAGGCGGGACTAGAACTCACAGTCTCCCAGTTTCTAACCTGGTGCCTTAACCTCTAGACCAGGGGTGTCAAACTCGTGGCCCACAGGCCAGATGCGTCACGCACTGGCCATGCCCATCCCCAGTTTAGCGAAGGGGGAAATTGCGATACATCACATGATGACAATGTGTCATCGCGAGTTAGACACCCTTGCTCTAGACCAAACTTATTATTAAGTATGAGACAGCTCCAGAGGGCATCACTAGGATTCCAGGAAGAAATGTGGTGTTTTACAAGGGTTTCAGACAGATGCTACATTAACACTTCTGTATGCTCTGAAGCAGGGGTCCCCAAACCCTGGGCTTCAGAACCAGGCTGTGGAACGGATGGGCGAGCGCTTGTGTGCACATCTCCACTTGCGAGTGCAGCGAGTGTGCAATGCGCACATGCCCGCCACTTGTGCAAATGGAGCTGCGTGTTCTGACCTAGGCTTCCTTAGAAAGATGAAGCAGAGTCTTAGCAAAACCTCTTTTATTTACACGACTGTGAATTCCTTTCATTCACAGTCTGCAAGGCTTGGCAAACAGTCTTTCAGAGGAATATTTATCAACACAAACCTTATCTCCCTTGGAACGCTGCCAGAGAATTAGTTTCGAAACGCAGGGCAAGGCAAAACTTGGCACAGAGTCTATTAGAGTCACAAACAGAACTTTCCACTCTTGAAACGACAGAAGGAACTAATTGTTTCCTGCAAAAGCCCACGCCCCATTTGCTCATCTTTTGTTTCCTATGGGAGGGGCCAATCATCTCCAAGGTGTGGCTTTACTCCCAAGTTGACCCTGCTTTCTTAGTTGTTCTTGTCTTCTGGCAGCTCTGCGCATGCGCACACTGGGAACAGGCTCCAGCTGTTCCTCTGCCTCACTGCTGTCTAGCTCCCTCTCTGCCTCCGACGCAGAGCCCTTGTCTGAACTTTCCCCAGCCCCCAGGACTGGCCCATGTTCCTCCCCAACCTCCTCACTGTCTGACTCAGCTGACAACTCCACTTGCTGCTGGCGGGCCACAATACTGCGTGTGCACACACACTTGTCCCCTGCTCATGTGGAACCATCCCCTTTCCCCCCCCACCTTGCTGGTCCACAAAGCCAAAAAGGTTGGAGACTACTGCTCTGAAGTATATTTTCCCGATTATTTTTGGAGCCCTTGTAATCAACATAGTTGGCTTTTATTTGTTCCACTTTAAAGCTTGCATTGGTTTACCCATCTACACTCATATACTGGACATGCATGCCAATTTAGGAGAATACCCATAAATCTAGTCCAAAGCAGCTTTTGTCATCATAAAACCGCCATTTTAAAAAAATGTTATTAAGTTTCCCTTTTCTTTCTTCTTTTACTCAGGATGATTGGGAAATAAATATAGTATGTAACCCGATTTCCCGAACAGTGACTCTATGTGGAAGGAATTAATGACAGCATCAAAGTTCTGTATAATAATGGATGTCATCATTTATGTATAGGTAGTCCTCGGGTTAGGACCACAATTGAGCCCAAAATTTATGTTGCTAAGTGAAACATTTGTTAAGTGAGTTTGCCCCATTTTACTGTGACTTTTTTTGTCACAGTTAAGCAAATCATTGCCTTTGTTAAGTTAGTAACATGGTTGTTAAGTGAATCTGCATTCCCCGTTGAGTTTGCTTGTCAGAAGGTTGCAAAAACTGATCACATGGCCCCGGGGATGCTGCAATCGTCATAAATATGAGGCAGTTGCCAGACATCTGAATTTTGATTATGTGACCATGGGGTTGCTGCAATGGTCATAAGTGTGAAAAATGGTGGTAAGTCACTTTTTTCAGTGCCGTTGTAACTTTGAACGGTCACTAAATGAATGGTTGTAAGTTGAGGACTACCTGTATTTATTTATTTATTTATTTAATTCCTATGCTAGCCATTTTACTCTAAAAAGCAACTCTGAGAAATATCTTTCTGGGTCCATAAGCACAGAGTTAGGCTAAGTGTCAGGGTTCCAAGTAACACCCCCAACGAAAGAAAACTCCGAGGCTTGAGTTTCCTCAAAGTTCCATTTTATTAGAGATGTCATATTGGCACATCTGGGAAAACCCGAATTTGAAAGCTTCCGGTTTTCCACACCCAAAAGAAAGTTCAAGTCCCTGCTCCATCACATGGTCCAATCAAAGCACCGTCCCAACTAGAGATGTCTCCCAGGCACACCCCTCCAGGTGCAGGGCAGAGCAGGGCAGAGTGACCTTGACTCTCGGAGAAAGGAATGTTATTTTGACTATAGTTCCCCACTCACACAATCCCCTCTCCCAGTTTCCCACAGCACTAAATGTGGCAGGCCTGAAGATCCAATGCCCAAGATGGTTTCCAGGCCTGACACTAAGAACATCAAAATAGGAAAGACACGGCTGCAAAGAACCATATCTAAAATTACTGCACTCCAATTGGTATTACTCTCTGACCTATCCTGATCTCTTCTGCTTAAAAGCTGTTTCTGTTGCTATGGTTATATTAAACCTGTTTTACTTCTTAACCCAGCACCCTTTTCCAAATTCTGAACTTATTGCATTCGGCTATTTATTTAGAAGCTTTGCCAATAGTAGAGATCTAATCACCCCAATCTCTCTTCTGTCTTTTTTGAAATCATATATTTTTTCTTTTTACGACTCTGTGTAATCTCTTAATTCCTAGAGTTGGGGTAGCCGAATGGGGATTGACATGGTCCTCCTAGGGTGGGGGTGTCAAACTCAAGGCCCGGGGGCCGGATCTGGCCCACGGGATGCTTAGATCTGACCCACGGGGTCACCCTGGGTACAGCAAAGGACCGGCCTGTGGTGCCTCGGGGGCCCATTTTCACTGGCAGAACGCTCGGGCCATCACAGGCTCCCCTGACACGAGTGACGTCGAGCTGGCCACGCCCACCTTGGCACCCCGAGGTCAAACACAACCCTGATGCGGCCCTCAATGAAATCGAGTTTGATACCCCTGTCCTAGAAGAGAAGAAACACGATGGTGGTAAAGATACAAAGCAGAACATATGCTTTCAATATGAAAAGCTCAAATTCAATTCACAACATCTGATGTTTGGGATAATAAAGTAGTGTCACGACCTGCTGTTAGACAGTTCAGAAGGACAATGTTAGATCAATGACCTGACTTTATATAAAACAGTTACAGATATATTGATTTAAAAATGCTATGAAAACATACGCAAATAAAATAAAACATATGCATTAGGTATCAAAGGGAGAAATTTATTTTCTATTTTGACTCAAGAAGCAGCAGAACTGGCGGCTTAATTTTAGTCTTTTACCCAAACACT
Source organism: Thermophis baileyi (assembly GCA_003457575.1). Taxonomy (NCBI): domain Eukaryota; kingdom Metazoa; phylum Chordata; class Lepidosauria; order Squamata; family Dipsadidae; genus Thermophis; species Thermophis baileyi. Next base: position 1,482,639 of record QLTV01000373.1, read on the forward strand.
GGGTCCTATCTAACAAAATGAAATTCAATGTAGAGAAAAGAAAAACCAAAAGTACACATATAGACTGGGTGAAACCAGGCTTAATAGCAGTAACTGTGAGAGGGATCTTGGAGTCTTAGTGGACAACCAGTTAAATATGAGCCAGCAGTGTGCAGCGGCAGCCAAAAAAGCCAATGCAATCCTAAGCTGCATTAACAGAGGGATACAATCAAGATCAAGTGAGGTACCGGTACTAATACCACTCTATAAAGCCTTAGTAAGACCACACCTAGACTACTGCATCCAGTTTTGGTCACCACACTATAGAAAAGATGTTGAGACTCTAGAAAAAGTGCAGAGAAGAGCAATCAGGATGATTAGGGGACTGGAGACTAAAACATAGGAAGAATGGTTACAGGAACTGGGCATGGCTAGTCTAGTGAAGAGAAGGACCAGGGGAGACATGATGGCAGCGTTCCAATATTTGAGGGGCTGCCCCAAAGAGGAAGCGGTCAAGCTATTTTATAAGTAATAATGGATGGAAACTGATCAAGGAGAGATTCAACCTAGAAATAAGGAGAAATTTTCTGAAAGTGAGAAAAATCAACCAATGGAACAGCCTGCCTTCGGAAGTTGTGGGAGCTTCATCACTGGAGGCTTTCAAGAAGAGATTGGACTGCCATTTGTCAGACATGATATAGGGTCTCCTGCTTGGGTGGGGGTTTGGACTAGATGACCTACACGGTCCCTTCCAACTCTGTTAATCTGTAATCTGTAAACCCAAACTGGGCAGACACTGCCAGTTCTCAGTTTATAGAACTGAGCACAAGCTAAACTGAACATCTCACAGAGAAACTTTGCAAAGGAAAACCAAGTGTAATCAAAAGGACATTTAGGAGGAGGGGCATGCTAGTCTATGGCACCCTAAAATCAGAATGAGCCTGTTTAAATTGAAATGAGAGCGAAGGTTGGTTGAGCAGATATACAGGTTACAAACGGTTTCATTTTGTTTCATATATCAGGTTTTTAAGACATTGCAATTGTTAATTGATGAGATATTTGTAATCTATTTCACATGTAAGCTGCATCTGCACATCCAAACCATTTCCCCCTCCCTTTCTCTATTTCTCAACCCTGGTTAAATCCTACATTGTTTACCCACCCTATATATGTGACAGTGAGCTGCGGCTCACAAAAGCTTGTGCCTTTTATTAAAATGTATCAGTTGGAAAAGAGGCTACCAGGCTTCTACCAATATCTGGCTGCCTGAAAGGACAAAGTGTACTCTTGTAGAATGAAATTCATTCATGAAGCATCTATTTAAAAAAAGAGATCCATGTAGCAGCTAATTAAATATCAGATTAAAACCCTATTTCTGCCTGATGATGTTTCTTTGGAGGACATACAAAATGTTTATTTCCAAAGTTCAAGAAACATCAGCTCTTTTCTAAACCAATGGTCAAACTGATTCCACATTGAAAAAAGGAAGGAAGGAAGGAAGGAAGGAAGGAAGGAAGGAAGGAAGGAAGGAAGGAAGGAAGGAAGGAAGGAAAGAAAAAAGGTAGGAAGGAAGGAAGGGAGGAAGGAAGGAAAGAGGAAGAAATATTGCAAATAATATATACACTAGGCAAGAATAGACCACAAGCAGCTTTTTTGGTAGGGGAAAAAATCCCTTATTTTTTTTGCAAAATGGAGATTGATACTAAAAATCCAATCCAAACAGATCCCAAATTTCCAAATTTGTGTTTCCCATTTAATTCCTCTGTTCTGAATTTCCAAATGCAGGAATGGAGTGGTAGTCTATTGGATTCATCCGTTCCACTTATTGGTTTCAGAGTAGAAATCTTTATTGTCAGTTCATGAAATGGTTTATTGACTAATCCATCTGCCCTCTTCTATAATAATGCAACACAAGACTTTTTTATGTGGAATAAAAAAGTATTTTCTCTTTAAAAAAAAGAAAAATAACTTGAATTTTATGTTTATAGATTTGCTTCTTTCTTGCCCTGTTGAGTGTATGTAACTCATTTTTAGCATAAAGTAGGTGGTTTCTATCTTATAATTGCTGCAGTCAAGCTGCACATATGTCCTATTTCTCAAAAACAAACTATTTCATATAGAAGCATTAATATATTAGATTTTAAATTTATAAATATTAATACTGTATGAATTAAAAATACTGAGATAGTTACTTTCATATACATCTCAATTAGAGTAGGATCAATATACTAGCTCAGACTCCATTATACATCATACTAATTCTCTGTAACTAGAATACAACATAGAATGCAAGCAATAGCAACAGCAATAGCACTTGGACTTATATACTGCTTCATGGTGCTATGCAGCTCTCTCTAAGCGGTTTACAGAGTCAGCGTATTGCCCCCAACAATCTAGGTTCTCATTTTACCGACCTTGGAAGGATGGAAGGCTGAGTCAACCTTGAGCCAGTCAGGATCAAACTACTAGCAGGGGGCAGAGTTAGCCTGCAATACTGCATTCTAACTACCACAACAGCTCTTCATTTACCCAGTACAGGAATGTAAGGGAGTTGATGACCAGTTTACAAGTAGAAAACATCATTGGCACCTTACAGTTACCCACTTATCATCTTTGGACTAGTCTAGGGGACTCTTAACTAAAGATGTAAATAAGATAAGTCCAACAATATATTAACTTGAATGCAGAGTTGCACTTGGCAATCTTGTGCTGATGCTGGAATAAAAAACTTGGGAGACAAAGATTCTATTCTACTTTCCTATTTCTATTCCTATTCTTCTTTCCCTTTGTAGCCCACACCCAAAGTTTGGTGTGAAGGGATTTTCTAGAAAATCTTGGTTGAAGTGCTGGGCAATTCAATCATCACTTGGGGACAGATTCAGGTTGTCTCCAGAACCTTTTTTGTTGTTGTTGTTGCATTTCAGTCAAATCTAATTTATTGGCATTGATTGTGCACTACATTATAGAAGATTAAAATGCATTTTGCTGTATTATGAGAACCCAATAATTATCTTTATATGCTGCCTGAATCAGACTATCACATTAAAGGATAATGCAGTTTAGTTGCTTTGGGAATTAAAGCATAATCTAGTATATTTCTTTAGGTACACTGTGTTGTGTAAATATGGCCACTGTATCTGAGGTGACGTTCACTGATACGGTGGTTCTATCACGTGCTGCCAGCCTGCTATGATTTGGGGAAATCCAAATTACAAATCCTATACATGTGTGTTCGAATATAATTATGCCAAATATCAAATATCAAGTGATGGGTGTGTGTACAGAGCAATCTTTAGGATCTACCATGATTACATAAGGAAGAATTGCTGCAAAGTAGGAAGACTGGCAGAGAGGATGGGAGGAGGTACTAGCAATAGCACTTAGACTTATATACTGCTTCACAGTGCTTTCCAGCCTTCTCTAAGTGGTTTACAGAGTCAGCATATTGCCCCCAACAATCGGGGTCCTCATTTTACTGATCTAGGAAGGATAGAAGGATGAGTCAACCTTGAGCCGCTCAGAATTGAACTCCTGGAGTGAGCAGTGAGTTAGCCCTGCACTACTATAACAACAGCAGCAGCAGCAGCGGCAACAACAACAGACAAATGGGTCAACTATGTGGCACATTCAATGAATGTGAGAAAGTCTAGAAGCTGCAGTGGCCTAGAGGTGGAGCTCTTGCCTCACAATCAGGAGGTTGTGAGTTTGATCCTAGGTAGAAGCAGATGTAAGGGTCTCCTGCTTGGGCAGGGGGTTGGACTAGATGACCTGCAAGGTCCCTTCCAACTCTGTTAATCTGTTAAAAAAAATCTATATTTCTTCTCTTCTATCATACTTTGAGGGCTGGAAACTTAAACCACAGAAAAGCCCATCTGCTTAGCTTTTTCTCTTCTGAACTATCGATGGAAGAATTTTGAAGTTTGAGATATCTTCTTCATGTCTTTGGTTGTATGTCACCAGGGTAGCTCTATATGAATTTCAAGGTCAGAATAAGATCAATATATTTGAAAAAAAGCTGCAGATGCTGCCCGAGGCACATCTTTCTTTTACTACATCTAAACAGCAGAAAAAATGTAAAAAAGTTTTTTTTTTTTTTGCTATTACTTCGGCTGTCACACAGAGCCAAAAATATTATATTTTAACATGAATATCATATTTAACTTTAACTTTATTAAAGTTGCCAGCAGCAGAAATAGTCTTGGTGTTAAAAGAAGCTATAGTTTTTTTTTGGGGGGGGGCTTATTAATAACCCAAGTGACAAAACAGGGAAAATTATTATCTTCTGTAATGCCTTCTTTTAAAATACTGCTAACATAAAGCTAATTGTTAAAGTATTCTGCTAAGAATGAGCTTTTAAAACTCAAATATTATCAAATATAGTATTCTTTCTATGAATTTTTAAAGATTTTTTTGTTCAAGTAATCGTGCAATTTGTAGGGGGAGGGGAGGGACAAGTCCTGAATTTGTGGTCCTCTGTGAAATATCATCATTGGATTAATCGGATTAGTGGTTAAGGTGCTGGCCTAAAAACCAGGAGACCAGAAATTCTAGTCCCGGCAAAGGAATGAAAGTGATATGATGGCCAGTTACTCTCTCTCAGCCCAACTCACTTCACAGTGTTGTTGTTGTTGTTGTTGTTGTTGTTGTTGTTGTTGTGAGGAAAATAGGAGGAGAAAGGAGTATTATACATATGTGCCACCTTGAGTTATTTATAAAGTAATAAAGTTGGGATAAATATCTAATAAATAAATAAAATAATAAATAAGTAATGGAAGAAGGGAAAATGCCTAAGGGAAGAAATGGTAGTTCTTGTGAAATTATGAACATCTTTAGAAATTTGAGAACCTGTTATGAGCATTCTCACAGAATGACCAATAGTTACAAAATAGCTATTTATCAAATGTCAGACTGACGTTATTGGGCCAGACAATAGCAAATAGGCATTTCTTTACCAGACTAGATAACATCATCAGTGCTAGGAGCGAGGAATATTTGCTCTCATTTTATATGCTAGTGGCTTGCCCTACCAGTGTCGCTGAGAGTGGTTTTGGTGGTTCCTTGATTAGGCTATTGCAGTGATGGCTAATCTTTTTCGGACCAAGTGCCCAAAGTGCACGTGCCCCGCCCCCATGCATGCACGCACGCCCCCTGCACGTGCTCCCCCATGCATGCACACGTGTCCCCCCCGCATGCGACCCGCCCCCACACATGCACGGCAGAGACCCAAAGACCAGCTGGCCGGGGGGAGGTGCGCACACATGCGCGGCGTAGCTGAACTGGGGCGATGGCTCGCGTGCCATCAGGGAGGACGCTGCATGCCACCTCTGGCACGCCTGTCATAGGTTCGCCATCACAGGGCTATTGGTTACTACCCTGTTTTCTCCAAAATAAGACATCCCCTGATAATAAGCCCAATCGGGCTGTTGAGTGCATGGCAATAAGGCCAAGCGCTTATTTCAGGGTTCAAAAAAATATAAGACAGGGTCTTATTTTTTGGGAAACACGGTATTAGCTTGTTTGTCTGAGTTGGCAGTTCCTGGATTGGAGTATTGTTTGCTTCTTGATCTAATGGTATTCTTTGCATATCTGGTTGTTGATTGCTGGTGTGGAAGTGTTTTGGTCTTTTTTGTTTTCTGTTTTGGCTTTTTCAGCTACCAACTCAGACGGAGGAGGAGGAGGAGGAGGAGGAGGAGGAGGAGGAGGAGGAGGAGGAGGAGGAGGAGGAGGAGGAGGAGGAGGAGGAAGATACTTAGGGCTAGCATTTTGCTTTGCAGCATCATTTCAAAATATTAATTAAAAGAAAAATAAAATTAGAAATGCCTTAGAAAATGTATTAGAAAATACATTCTTTTATTTGTTTCTTTAAAATAGTTATGTAACCACCTTCTCAAACAATTCTGGAGAGCTTACAACCAATACAATAATATAAAACAATATAAAACAATAGCAATAAAAAGCATCATTTAATATTGCAGAATGTAGCAAAGCTTGATAATATTCATTTATGTAATTCTGTTTGTGAATATTTTGTATATTTTAGTTTGCTTGGTATGGGCTACAAACTTATATAAAGGTCTTTAGCCTGGTTTTTTTTTTAGTTTTTTTTTTTTAGAAAAGACAATGTAAGCTGTTCTTGTCAAGAATGAGGACTGGTATGTTATTCTGTGGTTTCTTGTGTCCTCTTCAGCACTAATTAAGATTCAGATATTATTTAACAGCTTGGTGTTCACAGAAATAATTTATTTGTTGTTTATTTTAGGATGTTATGTAAATGAAAATGTATATGTATACATAAATATCCATGCATGAATATTCCACACACAACTCAAAGTACCTATTTTCTTTTAATACGAAGTGGAAATGCAAAGGCATACATAAGATAAGCCATAATTGCTTACAGTTAAAATCTAAAAATTAGGGTGATTATTCACTGATTTTCTTTTCCAGATATGCTGCATTTTCATTTCTTGAATCGGCAGCCGAGTACTCTTAAAATACCTTAGATTCTGCTATTCCCTAAATTTAAATTGTTGGTCCTGGCTAAGACGATGGCAGGGAGACACACCCAACAATAGCAGGAAGAAATACAACAATAACCTCTATTTGACATTGTCTGTCATCTTGATGTTCCAGAGTGGTAATAAGTATGATCAGTAGAAATATTGGCCCCTAAAGCAGTGCAGAACCCATCATGTGCTCCAGGGGTGGGTTCTAACTTACCTCGCTGCCGGTTCGCTTCCTCCCGCGCCGCGTGGCCGCGCCTTGTGGGCCTGAAAAATCCGGAAAAAAATCCAAAAAAATAAAAGCCGAAAACAAGATGGTGACGCATGCACAGTGCTGGAAACTCGGCTTCTGCGCATGCGCAGAAGAAAAAAAACCCGGAAAAAAATTCCAAAAAAAAATTCCAAAAAATTCCAAAAAAAAAAGATGGTGGCACCCACGGACTGGCACCGACTGAACCGGATCCGTGACATCACTGTGACGTCACTAGCGGGTCGCTACCGGTTCGGGCGAACCGGTCCGAACCGGGATGAACCCACCTCTGATGTTCTCCAGGAGTCAGATGGTGGATTGGCAAGTTCGATTCAACTGTTGGTGACTTTAGTTCAGAATGGAAATTCTCGATTTAGAAGACACATTTTATTTTCCAATACTGCATAAAACTTCTGTTACAGGAAATCGTTGGTTTGGAATAGAAGGTTCACTTTGAAATACTGTGCATTGCTCCAAGGCAGATATTTTATGATTTTGAAGAGAGGTGATTTTGAAACACTGCTTATAATTCTTGACTTCTTATTGATGGGTACACAAGCAGACGGGCCATAGCACACAATATATTCCCTGTTATTAATTTATAGGCTTTCACTGTATTAATATGTAGGTGAACCATGAAAATCATGAACCTGAGTTGGCAGATAAAGTCATCCATCTCTAATGACTTCTTTTGGGGAAGTTCAAATATGGTAACCCACTTAGGAAAGGCATAAATATTACTTTGTGGATTTAATACAATGCATTCCCTTCAAGTGAGTACTGTATTACAGACATTATACAGTACACAGAATTGATATTTCTTAAATGGACAGTCAGCCAAATTTTTACCTACTGTTACCAACTCTGGTTTGCAAGCCAGATATGCTGCTGTTTTACTAAAGGCATTTATTATTTGCATCAACACTGGAATACCAAGTGAGGTTTTGAAATAAACATAAGAATGTTATCTGCAAATAAAACCAGTTTATGATCAACTGAACTATGCACTACTCCATAAATTTCTCTATGTTCTCTCATTCTCTAATTGCACAAGCCAAGAGTTCCACACAAATATCAAAAAGCAAGGGCGAAAATAGCAGTATGCTTGTCTAGTAATGGGAAAGTAGGAGAAAACATACCATTAAACTTTATTGTAGATGTGGACAACTCATATAATATCTTGATCCACTTTATGAATTTCAAAGGAAAGAAATTCAAATCTGTTTCATACAGCAAACATGTACTGTAAATATATTTTGTTAAAAAGTTTTACGCACTGTCTAATGATAAGGCTACAAGTCGGTCTTCATTTTTATTAAAGTCTATTAAATCTACAACTGTCAAAGAATCAGGACTATACATAAGATTTATTGCTCAAGCCTAAATACAAGAATCTAGTCAACTAGAGGTCAACACTAAATTGGCACTAAATAAGAGTGAACAGAATTCAAGGAGAGGCTGGACTTGGAGTATTTGTGGACATGTAACGATTCTAGGCTGAGGCCTTTCTTGATGCTGCCCTCTGGTTCTGCGTCCTCTTTTCCTACAACAACTAACTTAATGTTGTTTACTGCTTGACTAGTTTTTATAAACCCTGCCTCATCACTTTTAATAACAAATGATGTCACTTACTGTAATCTATCTTGTTACAATCTTTGTATCAATATTAATCAATGAGATTGGATGATAATTAGTATATTAGGTATGGTCTTTACCTGATTTTGGTAAATACCTTAAATACTTCTGATAATATTTCTTTACCAATTATCTCATTATACAATTGACAAAATTTTGGCATCAAAAGATCTAAAAATGTTTTATATCACTCTATAAAAAATCTATCCAATCCTGGTGTTTTACCACTTGCCATTTTCAAAATTATTTGTTTAATCTCTACCTTAAATAGTGGGGCAAATAGAAATTGTTTTTGTGTATAATCTAAGTGTGGTAGGTTTATATTATTTAGAAAGGCCTCTATTGCCCCATTCAATGTGTTCTTTGTTTTGCTATCTAATTGTAAATAGAATTTTAAAAATGGATACTTTACATCCTTTGAAGTTTTATATATTTGATCACTTTCCCCTCTAATAATTGATATTAATATTGTACATCATGATGTATGAGGGAAAGATAATTTAATTTTTGCTATGGTAAATATCTGGATGGAATATGGTCCAGATTTCCAGGAGGGAGGAAGTGTATTTTAGAGCAGGGGTCTCCAATCTTGGCAACTTTAAGACTTGTGGACTTCAACTCCCAGCTGGCTGAGGAATTCTGGGAGTTGAAGTCCACAAGTCTTAAAGTTGCCAAGGTTGGAGACTCCTGTTTTAGAGGAGCAAAAGACAACTCGGTTCAGATAGATTATTTGACAGAAAAAAGGTGAAGACAACTCCTCCATATAGTTCCCAGGGGATATGCTTTATGTTTGCTTTAGTTTTGCAAGATTCTGTCTATGGGTGAAGAACAATTTTTAAAAAATCCACTTGGAAGAATCACAATGTGTCTTTCTTGGTCTTAGAGATCCTGGCAATATCAGGACACCCCAAAATCACTGAAATTTTTACAATAGAGAACACTTGAAATTTATAACTACTTTCCGCACTCTGGCATTAGATGGGAGCTAAAATTGAATATGGTTTTCCAGATTGTCAACAACCTATGCAGAAAGCAGACATTTACAGATTGGCTGAAGTCCATACCTGGCAGTCAGCCAAGATAATTCCTTAACTTCTAAATAAGTACTAATTATAGCAATACCTCCTGAAGACAACTAATATTTTTTGTATCAGGCTTTGATCAGTTATAATCATTTTAGTGAGAAAAGAGTGTAAAGGATGTGGGAAGATAAGGACTTTAGCATTGGTTAGCAGACTCACAGGCTGCACCCAAGGGAAGCACATAATTATTGCTTTTCCTATCATGAAATATACAGCACAATTTTACCACCGTCCACTTCTCTTTCTTCCAATTAGGAAGAAAAATAGCATTCTGCAATTTACCCTTTATTAAATTAAAAGCCAACAACAAATTAAAGAATTGCAACTTTATGTTGTTGCTTTGCATATTTGCAATCTTATTTACAGACTAGCAAAGGTAAATCACGCAGTCTAAAATCAAATCGCATAAGACTACTAAGTAAATAATTCAAGTTATTTAATTACCCTCTTCTTTCTAGGTCAAAGGATATTTCAACATTATGTTGGATTGTCTCACATTGGAATTTGATGTCAAAAACAAATTTTAAAAAAATATAAAAAACTTTTGAAAACCTTTTCTGTCACATCTAAGTTTTCCAGTTAATTAATGCTAGGTTTATTTGTTTCCTGATGTAAAAAACAATATGGACAGTTTTTCATGATTCCTCTTACAGACAAAACATTCCAACTAATTTTTTTTTGCAAAAAAACATAGCTGTGTATCTGAGCTAAATTTCAGTATGTATTTTCCGCAGTTTCAAATATCAAAATATTTTTTGAAGGCAGCCTTAGGGGAAAACAACAATAACAAAAGTCAAGTTTTAGCTGCTTTGTAATTACACAACATATCACATTGTTGTTTTATTTATCAGTATGAAAAACTGGAATTTCACAATTAGATAATAAGGAATTGTAATGACCATTGGACACTATGAGGTTTCTACTTCTATAATCTTGAAACAATTTGGGTACTTTTAAGGTCACGTACTTGGGAGCAATATTCACTTACTCTCACTTATTTTTAAGAAATACAACTGAAGGTTTTTGAGCAATCCTAAAGACATTTCTCCTTCTCCCCTCTAGAGTCTTAATAGAAGGTTAATCTTATAGGTTAATCTATTTTTTCAAAATAAATTGTAAATATGACATTTATTTCAGAATTTGTGGTTACAAGTATGGTCTAGCCACACAACAATGATGCATAATTTCTATATATCCCAAAGGGCTACCTAAAAAAGATAATGGAAATGACCAAAGCACAAAAATAACATGATTTAACTCTAAATGGTGCTCAGGAATTAAAGCAAGACTGGAGTGTTAATAGAATAGAATAGAATAGAATAGAATAGAATAGAATAGAGTAGAGTAGAGTAGAGTAGAGTAGAGTAGAGTAGAGTAGAGTAGAGTAGAATAGAATAGAATAGAATAGAATAGAATAGAATAGAATAGAATAGAATAGAATAGAATAGAATAGAATAGAATAGAATAGAATAGCTTAGCTTTATTGGCTAAGTGTGATTGGACACACAAGGAATTTGTGTGATTGTGTGATTGTGTGATTGTGTGATTGGACACAAAAGGAAATGCTTGGAATTACGGACCACATTGTTTTTAAAATTTTTATAAGGGAATGGAAAACTGTCAAGAAAGTTCTTCACAGTTACATTTGACTTCTCCAAAGAAAACTTAAAAAAGAAAAAGAAAAAAAAGAAAGGCGCATTCAAAAGAAAGTTGAAGAAGAAGGAAGAGATGGCTTAATATCCCTGCAGGATAGTTGTGCATTAGGAAAAGTCACTATATCAGGAGCTCATCTGATGCAAAAAAAATAAAAATGCATGGAGGTAATCTATTTTTATTGAATGTTGCATAATGTTCTTTAGAGTTCTTGTCACATATATATTTTCCCTTTCTTTTAAGATACCATGGTCTGAGTCAGTGACCATGACTCAGCTGTGTCTTTTTGAAGAGCAGTGGTGAAATTAAAGGCAAGCCGAAAGGGTACACATTGAATCACTCTCTAGTCTCCAGAATCTTGGATGCTACATATTTTAATCGAGACTGCATAATGCCATTTTAATTGTTGCATAATACTCAGGAATAAAATGATAGATATCCTGTTTTGTTTCAATTATGAAAAAAATATCTATTCTTTGTCTTCCCCAGAGGTGGGTTCCTGCCAGTTCGGACCGGTTCTATAGAACTGGTAGTAACTTGGCAGCCTGGGTCGCTGGAACCGGTAGCAACCCAGGCCTGCCATGCCCCCGAGCCGGTTCTCTCGGCGGCGCCATAGGAGGCGCCATCTTGTTTTTTGCTTCTACGCATGCGCAGCTTTTTTATGTACTGCGCATGCGCGCCTATGCGAAGCGCCCACACGAAGCGCCCACGTGTTGCGTCCCTGAGCGAACCAGCAGTAGAAGAATTCAGAACCCACCGCTGGTCTTCACATTATTTATTTAGCTATAGCAGCTCTACAGACATATCCCCAATGACTCCTATTTACTTGGGAGTTAATCTCAATGAATTTCACAGGGCTTTCTTCTGAGTAAAATTGCACTGAAAATGAAATATGGAAAAGATCTGATATTTAAATAAAAGAGCAAGAAGCATGTGCTCTTTTCCAGGCAGTCCCTGAAAAGGAGTGGCTACTATTTTAAGAAATCTATTCACTGAAGTTAGTGTGACCCTAAAGTGGAAATAATTTATGAGGGTAGCGAGACCCATCCTACTGGGTGATTTGGGGCCAGGCATTCTCTCTTGCAATGTTGTTGTAAGGAAAAAAAAATTGGAGGAACAGTGAACAAGAATCACCAGCAAAGTTCTTAAATTGGATCTTTTCAGTAAAACACTGTGCCCTGGAGTTCCAAAATGATCCCATAAAATCCCCAGCTTTATCTTCCTGTGGCACTGAAGGCTCAGAATCTTCATAACCACAACACAATCTTATCTTGATAATACAGGTGAGGGCAGGCACAACTCCCTAATAGAATAGAATAGAATAGAATTTTTTATTGGCCAAGTGTGATTGGACACACAAGGAATTTGTCTTGGTGCATATGCTCTCAGTGTACATAAAAGAAAAGATACGTTCGTCAAGAATCATAAGGTACAACACTTAATGATAGTCCAGGTACAAATAAGCAACCAAGTCATAGTAGGAACCAGTCAATATAAATTGTAAGGATACAAGCAACAAAGTTACAGTCATACAGTCATTTGTGGGAGGAGGAGATTGGTGATGGGAACGATGAGAAGATTAATAGTAGTGCAGACTTAGTAAATAGTTTTACAGTGTTGAGGGAATTATTTGTTTAGCACAGTGATGGCGTTTGGGAAAAAACTGTTCTTGTGTCTAGTTGTTCTGGTGTGCAGTGCTCTATAGCATCGTTTTGAGGGTAGGAGTTGAAACAGTTTGTGTCCAGGATGCGAGGGGTCTGTAAATATTTTCACAGCCCTCTTTTTGACTCGTGCAGTATACAGGTCCTCAATGGAAGGCAGGTTGGTAGCAATTGTTTTTTTCTGCAGTTCTAATTATCCTCTAATATTGTTATCCTCCCTAATGTTCTCATCTCTTCAGCTGCACACCTCTTTTGTTACGAGGAGAAGAACCAAAACAGGACACTTAGGAGACCGAGACAGAAAGACTAACAAAAAATATATATGGAAGGGTGATATCCAACCCTAGCATTTTTTACCTTGGACTTGTTGTTGGTTGAAACTTTGAGCCAGAACCCCAATTTACCAATAGCATGATGACATTGACACTTACCTGGGAGTAAGAGAAGAGAGAAGCAGAGGAATGCACAGCTAGACAAAGAAGCACCTGGAGTAGGTAGATTGGATTCATTGAAATGGTTTGAATTAAGAATCAGGACTAACTGGTGTTATCTGAATTCATCAAGAGGCTGAACATCCTTAAGGACATTATGATACTACAGTAGACCACTTTGGTGCAGCCAGTCATGTATACCATACATCTGGCTCCCAGTTCTGATGTTTTTTTAAACAGTGTGATCACATGAAGCTTGACTGTCATTGGAGTGATCTACCTTCTTTGAACCTGGACAAAGGCTACATATTTGCTTCATGAATGAACAATGGGAAAGCCTTGCCATGGTTAATACAAACCTATCCTTTCCTTCACTGCCAACCCTTGAGCTGTATGACAGTAGCTGAACTAAACCTCTGCCTATAAAAAGGGTGCCTTCATTACTTGGATGTGGATGTTGAGATGGGAAGATTGTTGTCCTATGTGCAGGAGTAGACATCAAACCGGTAGGTGTAGACATCAAACCTTAGACATCAAACCGGTAGGTGTAGACATCAAACCTTAGACATCAAACCGGTAGGTGTAGACATCAAACCTTAGACATCAAACCGGTAGGTGTAGACATCAAACCTTAGACATCAAACCGGTAGGTGTAGACATCAAACCTTAGACATCAAACTGGTACCGGTCCATGGCCGCACAGTTGGAAGTGAGTGGCAGATGAGCAAGTGAAGCATGTAACCTAGTGTAAACTGTGTATTCAAGGAACCTAGTTTAGGTGCGAAATCATTCCTCCCCTCCAATCCGTGGAAAAATTGTCTTCCATGAAACTGGTCCCTGGTGCCAAAAAGATTGAGGGTCGCTGCTATTTTGTGATTTTCTGACTGAAAATATCCAACCACAGTCAATATCAATTTGCTGACTTTTAAGATGTCAATTTGCAGTGGTTTCATTTCATCTTTCACTGTGAGGATCTGTCCTGAGTAGCATGATGGGGTTCATGCTACTCATGTCCATGTTCCCATGCTTTATTGAACACAAATAGTGATTCTTAAACCAAATTTATGATACCTATTTGTTTCTAATCCTTAAAGGCTTACTGTACTTATACCGTAACTAGCCACGTGCCTATTTCTATACAGGTAATTCTTGACTTACAATCATAACTGGACCAGAATTTTCATTGCTAAGCAAAGTGTTATTTGAGTTGCTCCCAATTTTACGACCTTTTTTTGCTATGGTTAAATGAATCGCTACAGTTGTTAAATGAATCACACAGCATCCTCCATTGACTTTACTTGTTGGAAGCAAGATGGAAAGGTTGCAAATAACAATCATTTGATCCTGGAATTCTGTCATAAATACATGCTGGTTGCCAAGCAACTGTATTTTGATCATGTGACTGTAGGCATGCTGTGACAGTTGTAAGTGTGAAGACTGGTTGTAAGTCGGTTTCTAATTTCGAACGGTCACTAAATGAATGGTTTTAAGTTACCTCTATGCTCTATATCAATTTCTAATGATTTCTTATTAATTATTATGTATTTGCATACATTTTTTTTCCTCTTTTCCCCCTTTCTCCTTTACAGACAGGTTCAAATTCCCTACAATTATCTAGAGTAATAGGCTTAGTTATCCCGCTCTTCGGCTACTCTCTCACTGAGTTGTGGGGAAGGGTCTTAGCTGAGTTATAACACCTCTTAGCAAAGCTTTAGTTACTTTAGGTTTAGCAGGCTTCATTGCTGGCTAGAATGTTATCATTTTCAGCCAATTATTACAGATGCCATTCTGAACTGCTGGATGGACTTTAGCATCTGACACTCTTTCCCTCTCTGACTGGGAGGGGAAAGATTAATTCCAGCTAGCAGCTGACCACTGGTTGCCAGAATTTCTGGAGGAATTAGCATGGCTACTATCCAATTCCACACTCCTGGTTTGTTTGTTTGTTTTTTACATAGGCATTAATGTGCTGCATATTGCACCAAACCAACTTTGTCACTTCCTTCTCTTTTACTTGCAATCCCATCCTCCCCACCCACACCCACTCTCAAGTCCTGCTGTGCTGCCTCCTCTGATGGAGAGGTGTTGCTAAGAGGGATGAGCAAAACATTTTGGCAATGTATGCCAGACATCTATATTCCCAGCATCTCAACTGCCTAGCTAAAGCAAGCAGGCACCTATACTGGGGAACAGCAATATAGAAAGATGCTAGAGGCAGATGATCACTTTAGTGACAATGGCAAAGACCTTTCACATCCAACAAGACAGACACAGACTTCAGAGGATAGTTAGAACTGCAGAAAAAAACAATTGCTACCAACCTGCCTTCCATTGAGGACCTGTATACTGCACGAGTCAAAAAGAGGGCTGTGAAAATATTTACAGACCCCTCACATCCTGGACATAAACTGTTTCAACTCCTACCCTCAAAACGACGCTGTAGAGCAGGGGTGAAATGCTTCCGGTTCGCTCGTACCTGTCGGTTGCCTTAGAGCTGGTCGCAAGGTAGCGCGAGGTGCCGCCCATCCGCCCGGACACCGCCATTTGGGTTCTTTTACCCTCTGCGAATGCACAGAATGCTTTGCGCATGCGCAGAGGGTAAAAGAACCCAAATGGCAGCGTCCGGGTGGGTGGGCGGCACCTCGCACTACCTTGACGACCGGCTCTACGGCGACCGACAGGTAAGAGCGAACCGGGAGCATTTCACCCCTGGCTGTTACCCAAGGTAAAATCACCTTTTT
>QLTV01000373.1:1513478-1526650 GCA_003457575.1 Thermophis baileyi
GGTATCATTTATAATTTAGTGTAGGCTTGTCCAACCCGCAGCCTGTGGGCCACATGTGGCCCTAGACAGCTAGTAAAGCAGTCCCACAAGAAAATAAAGGACTATTCTATTCTATATACATTAACTATATTATATATTTTATATGTGGCCCAAGACAATTCCTCTTTACTCAATGCAGCCTAGGTAAGTGGCAAGGTTGGACAACCATGGTGTAGTAGTGGTTAGAGACACTAAATCGGAAAGCAGGAGACCACGAGTTCTAATCCAATCTTAGGCACAAAGCCAGCCAGCTGAGTCAGTCACTCTCTTTCACCCTAGAAAAGAAGCCAAGTAGAAACTATTTTCCAAAAATTCAATAAAGAAAGTGGCATGGAATTGTCGAGGCAGTTGCTAGGATACAAGACTGACCCAAAAACACCAAAAAAAGAAAAAAATAGATGCATGATTCGGGGCATTTACAAGCATATTTTTCTGCTGACTCAAAGATAGGACAAATGCACATTAAGGTAGTTGTCCACCTTCAAGGTAGTCTCCCTGAAACCTGGGCTACCAACCATACCAAATCAAAACTGGGAGTGCTAATACTACCTTCATTACATGGTAGTATTAACAGAACATTGCAAGTTTGAAATCACTGCCCTCCTGTCCTCCCTTTACTTTCCAGAGAACTAAGGAGGATCCCTTCTAAGATGCTTTCTCTACCACATCCTTCTTTTGACTCAGATTTCCTTCTTCAGACCATTGTGTAGGTTGTGGTTCTTCCTCCTGTCTCCCAACGTTATTCTCACAACCATTACAGTGGTTCAGGGGTGGGTTCCTGGGGGTTTGGCAGGGTTCGGGCAATCCCCTAGCCAAGGATCGCCGGGGTTCAGCGAACCCCCAAATGCCACCCCTGGCTGGCCACGCCCACCCTGCCCCTCCCGCTCCACCCTGCCCCTCCCAGGAGACTCCACGCAGCCCGTTCATCATTCCAGGTAAGTGCAGGGGCCATGCGGAGGGTCTGGCAGGGCAAAAAACAGGCCTACCAGAGGTTCCGGAAGTCTGGAAACGGGCCTGTTTCTGGCCTCCGGAGGGCCTCCAGAGCCCGGGGAAGCTGTTTTCGCCCTCCCGGAGGCTCGAGGAAAGCCTCCGGAGCCTGGGGAGGGCAAAAAACGGGCCTCCCAGAAGTTCCGGAAACGTGCCTGTTTCCGGCCTCCGGAGGGCCTCCAGAGCCCAGGGGAAGCAGTTTTTGCCCTCCCGGAGGCTCGAGGAAAGCCTCCGGAGCCTGGGGAGGGTGAAAAATGCCCCTCCCACTGTGGTGCAGGCAGACAACTAGGCCACACCCACCATGGCCATGCCCCCCCCAGCAATGGCAGCGAACCCATTGCTAAAGGATCTGAAGCCCACCCCTGCAGTGGTTGAGAGGAAGAACTTTGTTACAGGTCTAGGAGAATTGGAGGATATTTGATGTGGCCCTTCCAGCTGCTTCAACGTGAGTTCCATGGGCAAGGTGGAACCTGTCCAGCACTAGAATAAAGTAATTATACCTCTTCTTCTGCGTCAATGGCTCTTCTGGTGACAAAGATTCTTGGCAGATATCCAGTGTCAGGGTTCCGAATAGCATCTGGAATTAAATCAGAGTCCAAGGCAAAGCGTTCCTCAAAGTTCCAATTTATTAACAGAGCCATGTCAGCACGGCTGGGAGAAATCCCGAATCTGAAGTCTTCGGGGTTTCTCCACCCAGTTGAAAGTTTAAGCCTTTGTCCCCACACCCCCAAGTTCATCACATGAACCAATCTTCATCTCGTAGCTTGGTAGGAACTCTACCTTCTTCCGTGCAGGTGCAGGACAAAGGATGACCTTGACAATCTAGAAGGAATTTGTTGTGGCTACATGCAGACATCCCTCATGCAACTGCCCCTCCCAAATTCCCATAGCAAAGAATACATTTTAAACTAGCATAAAGTGTGGCAGGCTAAAGATCCAAAGAAAATGGCTTCGGCCTGACATCCAGTAATACTTATTCATGAGGCCAGGCAAGCTTTTTCATGCTGAAACTCTTAAGATATGATCTTTATAGTCTCAGTAAGCTGGTGGAAAGGCAGAAGGAAAGATGGACCACTGAGTCATTCAGAGTGGCAACTAGCAACTTCATTTTTCATCAAAGGCGGAAACTCTGGAACACTAAATCATTCAGAGAGGCCACAGACTCATTTGTTAGTCTTTTCCTATTGTTCATGCATTTAATATATTTCTCAATGCATGGTAGCAGTGCTTCAGAATACCTACTCACACATTTTGGCCAGGGGTGAAATCCAGCAGGTTCTGACAGGTTCTGGAGAACCGGTAGCGGAAATTTTGAGTAGTTCGGAGAACCAGCAAATACCACCTCTGGCTGGCCCCAGAGAGGGGAGGGAATGGAGATTTTGCAGTAGCCTTCCCCTGCCACGCCCACCAAGCCACGCCACGCCCACCAAGCCACGCCCACAGAACCAGTAGTAAAAAAAATTGGATTTCACCACTGATTTTGGCACTGCTGATTTTAAAACATGAACAAATATATGGGTATGTCAGGTTCCTTAACATCAAGGGAGGAAGGGGAAGGCTCTCTAGAACATGCATTGTGAAGATAATTCAATTTGTTTTCTCAGAAGAAATGGTTTAAGGCCAGTTTGGGGTTCCTAAACACTTCTCATAGAGATAACAAACTATAAAGCAATACTCAATGAATGAAGCCTTTTTAAATTCCCCAAATATTGAACACAGTGAATGTAGCTGCTGACACCTTGTGGCATTTTTGCAAAATGTCAACATTTGATTTCAAATCATTTTTTAGAGACAGTGAATTTTCTCCTGCCGTGGGCACAAAGCATAGCTGGGTGACCTTGGACCAGTCACTTTCTCTTAGGCCTAGGAAGGAGGCAATGGCAAACCATTTCTGAAAAACGTGGCAAGAAAACTGCAAGGACTTGTCCAAGTAATCTCCAAAAATTAATTGAATGAATTTTTTTAAAAAAGCTTTAGTATGTCATGTGAAGGAAGACACTATATTGCTTGAATGTATTGAAAATTAGATAAAGCCAAAAACTGTAATTGTTCCCGGATAATGTGGATATATCCCCATTATTCCTTAATAATTAGACCCTTTGTTTACAGTCTATTGGCAAAGAGTTATAAAACTCAGAACTCCATTAAGGAAACTTTTCAGGTGCTTCTAGGTAAACCTCAGGAATATGTCTGGCTGAGAGAGATGATCCATGAGGAATCCTGGGAGTTTAAGTCCACATATTTTAATGTTGCCAAGGTTGAGAAATTGTTTCAGTACCATCATACAATTTTGATCTGATAATCCACAGTTGTTTTCTTTTCAAAATTTGTTAATTGAATAGTTCAATAGGAAGTTCCTATTATTCCAATGTCTCAGGCTCAAGCAACCAGAACCACTCGTGAATAGTCTCAGACTGTAACTTTATTTTTTGTCACCTATGTTATAAGAATATCACCAAACTGCTTGCCTTCCCCTGGAATCGACCAGCTAAGGCTTCATGGATTTGGAGGGAGGTCATGCTTATGCCATTTTTGGCTGTGCAACAACTCCAAGCTAGGCCCTTCCTTGACCCTTCCCTCCAGCCTAGCTGATAATTACCCAACATAATGTGTGAGTAGTTCATATACTTGTATGTGGAACTTTTCAACCTATATATTTGTAGTCCTGATGATTTAACCAGAAGATTGGTAAGAAGGAATTGGATGGTAGTGTCTATCTCTTTCTGTTAGTGCATGTTAAATAGCATTCTATATGTAATGCTTGAATATGTAATATCGAACTAAGCAAACATTTATTTTAGTTACAAAAGAGTTATACTTTGTTTTGCCTTGTTTCTGGTGGGACATAGAGTAGGTTGATATTTCTCACTGTCAATCTAACAGACTTGGGAAACAGATATTTCTTAACTCATCACCCTTTGGAATATTCCTTAATCTTAATGGTCCAATTTTTTGCAGAACTAGACAAAGTATTCCAAGGACAAAATAAAATGAACTGATTCCTTGGCAAATTCCAGAGAGATAAAACCATCAAAAAGGAATGTGATTAACAGTGGTTCAGAACTTCAATGGAAACTTAACCAAGAAGCTACACCATGCTTGCTCTCTTCGAAGAGGTCCAGCAGCCATAATCTATTTGGGATTCCTTGACTGGCGGAAGGGGATAAGCTGTTCCTTTCTTTGTCTTACGGCATTTTTCAGTGTTCTTCAATATGCTTTGATTGCTGTCTTGAGTTTTGTTTATGTTCTTCAGCATTCTTGAATATTGTTCGATCAGCCTCAGGTTATGTTATTGTGGTAATATCTTACACTGCCTTGCAATAATAAATCCTGAACCTAGAACCACAGTTGTGACCAAAATTTCCATTGCTAAGCCAAACAGTTGTTAAGTGAGTCATGCCCAATTTTACCACCTTTTTTTGCCATGGTTGTTAAACAAATCACTGCTGTCATTAAGTGAATCGTGCAGTTATTAAGTGAATCTGACTTCCCCTATTTACTTTGCTCATCAGAACCTGGCAGGATAGGTCACAAATGGTGATCACATGACCCAGGAATCTGCAGCCATCTTAAATACAAGTGCCTGAATTTTGATCACATGACCATGAGGATGCTGCGATATTCATAAATGTGAGAATCACTTGCAATCTGTTTTTTTTTAATGGTCAGTAAATGAATAGTTGTAAGTCGAGGACTGCCTGTAAAGTCTTACGTACTCATACTAGTGTCGTCACTGCTTCTGGATCCAAAAATACCTGTGTTTCCCCCAAAATAAGAACAGTTCTTATTTTCTTTTGGGCCCCAAAATAAGCACTAGGGCTTATTTTTTGGAGTGTCTTATTTTTTTTCCCCCAATGTACGGGAAGCCCACTTCTTCTGCTTGCTCGTGGCAGGGCAGGAGGTCGTGCGGTGTGCAAATGCTGCGGCTGTGAGGCCCGGGGGTGGAGCTGCCCCACACCTGCTTACCTCAGGGCCCCCACAGCCAAGGCCATCCATGCCCCGACACCTGCCTCACCTTGCGGCCGCAAGCAAGCAGAAGAAGTAGGACAGCAGCCACATGAGCTCCTGCTGCATATGGCTGCTGGTGCTGCCGCCATGAGGCAGGTGTCGGGATGTGGAGGGCCTGCCTGTGGGGGCCCTGAGGTAAGCCAGTGCAGGGAGCGTAGGGCAGCTCCACACCACCCCGCCTCGCCTCATCCTCGCAACACCGCGAGAAACCAGGTGGAATGGGCGGGTGGCCGGCTGCACAGTTTCTTAAGTAGGGCTTATTTTGGCAGTAGGGTTTATATTAGGTGCATGCATAAAACACGCTAGGACTTATTTTCAGGATAGGTCTTATTTTCAGGGAAATAGGGATACATGTAACTCAAAGCTGCTATGCTGGGACCAAGCAGTACAACATTTTGAAATAAATATACAAAAATACCAAATTCATTTATTTCCATTTATTCCTGTCTATTCTTCTCCAAATGAACCTAATGTGATACATGCGATGTAGTTCCCCTTGTCTCTGGCGGTAGGAAGAGAAAAAGAATATAATATTATTTTCTTCTCCTTTAGCAAATCTGACCTCGTCTCAGGGTGACTTCAAATGGATTGTAATTAAATTATGCTATCCATCATTTAATACAATACGATAAATAAACTTTCAGGGTAATTTTCTCATTTCCGGCAGCAAAGAACTACCATATCTGTCTCTGCATAGAATTTTCTCCATATATAGACAAGAGGGAATTCATCTATAATTAAAGAAATGGTAATGTAAATGCTTCAGCAGCATGGGAATTCCACTGATGTAGGAGGTGAATAACAGGCACAAATTAAGACATTAGCTGAAAATGTTAGGAACATATTATTAGGGAAAGATGCCATTAAGAAGGTGGTTGCAAATATACAAAGGAATAAAACAGCCTTGCGGTTGGCGACATATAAAGCAAAAACTCCATTCATTTATCAGTTATTGTTCAAGTTCCAAACCAAAGCTGATCTTTGCAGCTGATATTTAATATGATATTTTGAGTATTTTAGAGCAAGTTTCATGGGAAGACAAGTAAGTTTTAAGTAGGCACGGAATTTTTCCTTGCTTGTATCTAACTCATAGCATAAATATTCCCATGCTATCTCTTCCCCCCCCCCGTGTTTTGAAAACAATAGCAATAGCAATAGCACTTAGACTTATATACCGCTTCATAGTGCTTTACAGCCCTCTCTAAGCGGTTTACAGAGTCAGCATATTGCCCCCAACAATCTGGGTCCTCATTTTACCCACCTCGGAAGGATGGAAGGCTGAGTCAACCTTGAGCCTGGTGAGATTCGATCTGCCAAACTGCTGGCAGCCGGTGATCAGCAGAAGTAGCCTGCAGTACTGCACTCTAACCACTGCGCCACCGCGGCTCATAGCCTACATTTGATCTCCCATCCCTGGTTGAGGCTACCATGAATTGTCCTTAGCTGGACTGGTTTAAAATAGCTTTTTCCTCCTTTACCCCAACACACATTTTACTATGGATACAATCCAGCATGCTTCACATAGGTTTCCATCAAGAGCATGATCTGAAGCACATCTTTAAACCCCAGAGGGCATGTCCTCTTCCTTCCTGTCTCTGGAAATTGTCTTCCACCACCATTCCTGTTTAAGCAGCAGAAGAGTCTGTTCTTTCAATTGAGACTCTCCCTCCGTATTGCAATCTTGTAATAACAGAATAACAGTGTTGGAAGGGACCTTGGAGATCTTCTAGTCCAACCCCCTGCTCAAGCAGGAGACCTTATGCCATTCCAGACAAATGACTGTCCAATCTCTTATTTATTTATTTATTTATTTATTTATTTATTTATTTATTTATTTATTGCTTGCTTGCTTGCTTGCTTGCTTGCTTGCTTGCTTGCTTGCTTGCTTGCTTGCTTGCTTGCTTGCTTGCTTGCTTGCTTGCTTGCATTTTTATGCTGCCCAACTCCCAAGGGACTCTGGGCGGCTTACAACAGAAGTATAAAAACATTAAAACAATATAAATATTAAAAAAAGATTTAAAAAGCCATAGTCTTCTTAATGGAGCACCCACAACTTCTGAAGGCAAGCTTTTTCACCCATTAATTGTTTTCATTATTAGTACTGTTAATTTCTCCTTAGTTCTAGGTTACTTTTCTGCTTGATTAGTTTCCATCCATTGTTTCTTGTCTTTCCTTCTGGTGTTTTGGAAAATAGGTTGACTCCCTCTTCTTTGTGGCAGCCCCTCAGATATCGGAAGGCTGCCATCATGTCTATCATATGAAGAAATGGCTGGGAGGAGAGGCATCTGCAAAGGAAGCCCATCAGGGCTAGATATAGCACATGGCAAAGCAGCCCTGGCCTGAGAATCCGTGGTGGCACAGTGGTTAGAATGCAGTACTGCAGGCTACTTCTGCTGACTGCCGGCTGCCAGCAGTTCGGCAGTTCAATTCTCACCAGGCTCAAGGTTGACTCAGCCTTCCATCCTTCCGAGGTTGATAAAATGAGGACTCCGATTGTTGGAGGCAATATGCTGACTCTGTAAACCGCTGAGAGAGGGCGGTACTGTGAAGCAGTATATAAGTGCTATTGTTATTGCTATTGTAAACTAAAAAGAATAGTTCAGGTGTTGCTAAGGGGTTTTCATGGCAGTTGGGGTTAGAACAGAGGTGTGATCTTTTTCTCTTTCTTCCCCACTCTGAGTAGTGCCAGGTTTTCGTCCCTTGAAATAGAAAGCAAAGACTATTAAAGGAGAGAATTAGCATTCCAAGGCAGCCATGGGAGAAAGGAGGAAAAGGTTGGGTGTGCTTACCACTTAGGAATCTTTCAGAAACAAGCTTGATAAACACGTGAAGGATATTTTTGTGAAGTATGCTTAGATTTTCTCACGTAGAACAGAGACAGGTATTGTCAACTTATAACAGTTTGCTTAGGGACCGTTCGAAGTTATAACAGCACTGAAAAAAGTGACTTATGACCGTTTTTCACCCTTACGACCGTTGCAGCATCCCCATGGTCACATGATCAGAATTGGCACCTGATTCCTATTTATGACGATTGCAGCGTCCCAGGGTCATGTGATCCCCTTTTGCAACCTTCTGACAAGCAAAGTCAATGGGGAAGCCAGATTCACTTAACAACCATGTGTCATGGTTCCAAGTAACACCCGCAATGAAAGAAAACTCTGAGTTTCCTCAAAGTTCCATTTTATTAGAGATGTCATATTGGCACATCTGGGAAAACCCGAATCTGAAAGCTTCCGGGTTTTCCCCACCCAAAAGAAAGTCCAAGTCCCTGCCCCAGCACCCACATGTCCATCACATCGTCCAATCAAAGCACCGCCCCAACTGGAGATGCCTCCTAGTCACACCCCTCCAGGTGCAGGGCAGAGTGGCCTTGACTCTTGAAGAAAGGAATGTTATTTTGATTACATATCTCCCCAGCTCCATGCAATCCCCCTTCCCAGTTTCCCACAGCACCAAATGTGGCAGGCCTGAAGATCCAAGGCCCAAAAATGGTTTCCAGGCCTGACACCATGTCACTAACTTAACAATTGCAGTGATTCACTTAACAACTGTGGTAAGAAAAGTTGTAAAATGGGGCAAAACTAACTTAACAAATGTCTCTCTTAGCAACAGAAATTTTGGGCTCAGTTGCAGTCGTAAATCGAGGACTACCTGTACACACAAATTGGACCACATTTTTATTGTACTGTTGTGCAGCTTCGATGCTGGATATAAAAAATGTTTACAGCAGATGGCACTCTTCTTTTTCAGAGCCTTCCTACTGCATCAATTTTTCTCTCATTTTAACTTCCTGTTCGCTTGCTTGAAGTTACTTTTCAACAGAAAACCGAAATTTCGAGGTTTGTGGACGTTGTTTTGTACCCGGATAATTATCATTTAGTGAGCACAATTGGGACCAGCAATTCAGGTATTAAGTAAAGCTGTCGCTAAGGGAAACTTCACAATTTTACAATCTTACTTCAGCTTGTCTTTGCTTTACAAACCTGCAAATATAGTAAATATGAAGATTGAGCATAAAATTTTTCATCACTGTAACTGTAAACAGTCATTAAATGAGACAGTTGTACTTTGTGTATATGTATAGATATACCACTGATGTATCGTTGTACTTGGAGGTATAAATAGGTTAATTTCACACTGATGCACAGGGGTGGGTTCCACTTACCTTCCCTACCGGTTCGCAACACGACGGAAGTGCGCGTTTTGTGTGCACGTGCACGCTTCACTCGCGAGCACGCCCCCATCATGTCGTGCAAAAGACCCGGAAATGACCCTCTGCACATGCGCAGAAGCCTTTGTGCATGCGCAGAGAGTTTTTTTGCAAGCCGCGGCGACCAGAGGACCAGTTCGGGAGTGTGGACCGCCGGTCATCGCTGCCGGTTCTGCGAGCGGCGGTAAATTTCCGCTACCTGTTCTAAAGAACCGGTCCGAACCGGCAGCAACCCACCACTGCTGCTGCAGTGTAGTCCACACCTTTATACTTTGGTGACTTCAGTGAAAGAGAATCATTCATTTAATTACAAATTAATGGGTGTTTTGATGGACTCTCCCACATTAATATTTGTGGGTTGTAAACTTGATTGGTTATGTGCGATCAAGAAAGTAATTGACTCTTAGCAATCACATAGAGTTTCTCCATGACAATTTGTTTATGGAGATTCTCAGTCATCCAGGTCATGGTTGTCTCAAAGGTGCTTTTTCAAAAGGCAACTGTGCTGTATACTGTAGCTGGCTAGGCAGTAACTGAGGCGAGACACGGAGGCAGGTAACAAGTAACGTTTATTTCCAATCACGAACAGTACAACTCAATAACTTGTCTGAGGTAAAATGCTTCTGACAGCTCCTTAAATACGCGGCTGTCAGATGGAACAACCAATCACCATTAACCAACAACTCCCTCCTAGAGCGGCCTCTAGTGGAATGCCGGAACACTGCAAACTGGACTATGTTTTTTTGCTTGAGGAAGAAGACATATCTCTTCTCATCCAAAAGACTTCATCAGTTCTGACCATCTCCCACCATCATCCAGTCAGAACTGATGAAGCTTCTTGGATGAGAAGCGAAACATCTTCTTCCTAAAGGAAAAAAACATAGTCCTGTTGCCTTTTGAAAAAGCACCTTTGAGACAACCATGATAATTCACCCTTAGCCTGGTTCTTCCAATGGTGCACCCTTCTCGTAATACATATTGTAAATGTAGGTGATCTGAATTTACATAACTGGTCATAATTTGTGTAGGTCTGACATAAATGTACATGCAGTACTTAAAATCCTGTGGGCTATGAATTTGGACCAGAATAAGTCTGCATCTTGGCTTCAGATAGGATTTATGACTTATAATTGTTTAGTAACAACAATAAGCTTCCTTATTTTAAACCCCATTGTGAACATGAAGGAAGCCTGAATCAATGGAAGTAGCTTTTTTGTTAAAAGGACAAATATCCTTTTAACGAAAGATCCAGGCATTAAAACAAAAAAGCCACGGTATAAGAAGACTTTTATTCTAAGACACAGGTAAACCCTTTTGGGGTGTATTTGGAATTTAGAAAATATATTGCAGGTGCTATCATAAAATGGAGACTGTCAAATGGTGATCATGGGAAGAAAAATGCCAAAAACTGCATGTGGTTTCAAGATTGATATCTTTTATAAATAAAAATTAAAATAAAATATTTGATTTTATTAATATGATATTGAACACAAATTTTACAATTGATATATACTCTGTGTGTGTGTGTGTGTGTGTGTGTGTATGTATGTATGTATGTATGTAAATATACATATATATATGTGTGTGTGTATATATTTACTACCTACTACATATACTTATATACATACATACACACACACACATATATATATACATGCACACACATATACACACACACAATCTGTTTAAAATAAATGAAAAGAAAAGAAAATAGATATGGTTGCTCTTGCAGCACTTTTTCGTTTTCCCTTTTGCCTTTTTATGAATAAACATGGACTCATTTACCTTACCATTTTTATGTTTGTCTAATAGCTATACAATTGGTAGGGAATGTGATCCAGTGATTTTTCCTTTCTTTTTTGTGTTTCCAACATTGTGTCACCTTGTTTTTACTTTGGATCAGCAAACCAAAATCTGTCCATGTAGAGCAGTTTAGTTGGGAAAATGCAGAATACAGAAGGGGAAAAGTCAAGCATTTCATCCAGATTGCATGATGTGAGCAGACACAGTCATGAACTAAGCACTACCCAAAATAGAGTATTGTATGCTCTGGAGGCAGAAGAAAAAAAGAAAAGTATCATTTGGAAAACAATCGAAGCTCTGAAATCTATGTTTTAAAAAAGACAGGAAAAATATTAATAGAGTTTGCATCTAAATGTGTTTCGTTTGTATTTCTGAAATCCTTTGGTGAATAAATATCCTTCAATACCAGCTTTTCCTGAATTAAGAAATAAAACTTTGCAAATGAAAAAATGTATATTTTAAGGAAAAGTGCATACAAAAGTGTACCGTGCTAGAAGTGTGTGTAAAACTATGTATAATGGAAATGCACATTTATGTACGTGTGTGTATATATGGAGAAAGAGAGAGAGAGAGAGAGAGAGAGAGAGAGAGAGACAGAGACAGAGACAGAGAGAGAGAGAGAGAGAGGGAAACACCCCCTGTAGTATTCATAAACCATTGTGCTAACATCTTGCAAACATTCACAGATCCAGGAAGAAACAAGACAAAAGAAGCTTGCATTTGGATAAATGAGAAATTGAGCAAAACTGAAACTGACAGATTTGTCCATCCCTAAAAATAGTCTAGCAGATTATGTTTCTAACATCATATCATGTTAGCCATTTTAGAAGAACATTCAGGGTCACAGAAAAGATACATTAAAACCAAAACATTTAAGAATCAATTAACTATTTAGAAGCTGCACGCTTGCTTCTACTTTCCTGCCAGCAAACCCTATCAAACACAATAAATACAATAACATCTCTTGATGTTTAGGATTATATCTTTATCTGACATTTATAGCATCACGTGTGTTTCGTTATTCTTTTACCAGAATTTGATTACTGAACATGTTGTTATTTCTATTAAATTAGGCTGTGTTTCAAAACCTATTATACATATGTGGAAGGTTAGCTTCTAACTTTCAAGTGCCTTACTTGTGAATCTTTCCTCCCCCCCCCCAAAATAAGATGGAGAAGGAAGCTCCTGAATCAGGATCATGTCCAATGGTTTGGATAAATCCCAGACTTTGATTGGTCTCTATGTAGATGGTTCACTGTCTTTATGCTGGAGCTGGGCAACTGGATCATCTGGTGAAGCATTGAAAGAATTGGCTGCCGGTTATTCTTCAATTCCTGTTCTTTTCATTCTCAAGCAATGTGATCAGTGGTCATTTGACACAAATAGTCCATCCAAATTCTTGAAGTCAGTTTGGTCTAATGGTTAAGATACCAGGTTAGAAAGTGGAAGACTGTGAGTTCAATTCCTGCCTTAACCATGAAAGCCAGCTAGGAGTCTATGGGCCAGTCGCTTTCTCTCAGCCCAATCCACCTCACAGATTTGTTGCTGTGGGAAAAATAGGTGTAGAAAAGTGTGTATGTGTTGTTGCCTTGTATTACTTGTAGAAATAATAAGGGTGGGATACAAATAAATCATTTAAAAGACCACAAGCTGTCCACTCTTGAAATGGAGAACTTCAAAAATACCTTCTAGGTCAGCAGTTCTCAACCTGTGGGTCGTGACCCCTTTGGGGGTCGAACGACCATTTCACAGGGGTCGCCGCGCACGTTAGCCCGCCATTTTGGTGCCACCGTCACTGCAGGGGTGAAAAGGTCCCGGTTCAGCCGTGCCTGCGGGTCGCTGGACAGCTGGTAGCCCGGACGCCGCCATTTGGGTTCTTCTACCCTCTGCGCATGCGCAGAATGCTTTGAGCATGCGCAGAGGGTAAAAGAACCCAAATGGCGGCGTCCGGGCGGGTGGGAGAAGTCTCCCGCTTCTGTAGCTACCGGCTGTCCGGCGACCGGCAGGCACGGCCGAACCGGGAACATTTCACCCCTGCAAGTGACGGTGGCACCAAGATGGCGGGCTAACGCGCGCGGCGACCCCTGTGAAATGGTCGTTCGACCCCCAAAGGGGTCGCGAC
>QLTV01000373.1:1529200-1540937 GCA_003457575.1 Thermophis baileyi
AGAGAAAGAAAGAGAGAAAGAGATACAGAGAGAGACAGAGAGAGATGAAAGAGAGAGATGAGACAGAGAGAGAGAGAGAGAGAATGAGAGAGAGAGAGGGAGAGGGAGAGGGGGAGAGGGAGAGGGAGAGGGAGAGAGAGAGAACTAAGCAGAACTTAAACCTATCTTACCTTGGACTGGAGATAAGATTGGAAGAAAGGAGAAAAAGACCTTAGCACATATTTCGATATGCCTAATTCCCGTGACTATTATTTTTGTTTTGTGTAGGGATGTGATCAGTGTTCTGATCTTTAAGTTGTTGCTTACCTTCAACAAAAACGACAATACTTGAAGATTCACATACTAGTCAATTACAACAAAGCAAGTGCTATTAGTTTTTCACTATTGGACCACTGCAGTTGGAAAGGAAGGATAATGATGAGTAGATATTTTTTGTTGGAATAGAGGTTGAATCCAGTGGCATGAAGTAGCACATTGAGATCTCTCTAGTGTCATACCACTTCTGTTTCTTTTTTATCTTCATACCTGAAATAGCATTACCATCTCTTGAACATGTATCCAGCAGTCCCCAGTAATAATCAATGCAGCACTGCCTGAAATGGCTTACATTGCAATGGATGTGGTAGTACAGAATTATGCTCTGGATGATATAGGTCTATGTACCAGGTTGGGTGGGTCAATTTGAAGTTGCCTTCATTCCTTTTTCTGGTTTTTTCTGGAGAAATGATAGGATACTTAAACTAAACCTCAACATCTGTCAAAAATGGTGTAGGGTCTCCTGCTTGGGCGAAGAGTTGGACTAGATGACCTACAAGGTCCCTTCCAACTCTGTTAACCTGTTAACTATTTGACAAGTGGAGATGCTGCAGCAGCAAAGACAGGTGCTCTGGCGGCATCAGTGCCACCTCTCCAGATACAATGAGGGCATGAGATTGCCCAAATGTGCTCTGAAAGGCTGGTCTTCCCAAGGAGACCTGCAAGATCTGAAGAAGTTTTGCTTCTTGTGAGTCTGAGCATCAGGGACCATGGAAGAGACAGCCACAGTGGCGCCTGCAAAAGGACATTGGGTTTGCAATTGGGTTTGCTTTCTTAAACACATTTTGAAAACAATTATTTCAAGTTAAAAGAGATCTTTAATGCAGCAGAGCAATCAAGCCAGCTGGGTGATTCTTCATCCCACATTAAGGATTAGTGCACAGGAACAATTTAAAGGATTAAAAAATAATTAAAGACAAAAAGCTTGCCAAGAATTTAGATTAAAGAAGTTTAAAATAAATTAAGGAGGCAGTTGAATTTGAATTTACTCATTGTAAAATGTTTTTAAAACAAGTAAACAATTAATATATAACTTTGAGGGAAAGGGTTTTATTTGGATTAATTGGTACAATGAATGGACAGCTTTGGAAAATAAAAGTTAAGGGAAAGTTTCGTAAAAACCATCTGACTAGAGAACTATGATGTGCTGAAAGGGACTAAATATTTAATGATTTAGAGAAAGCAAAGGGAAGTCCCTCTTTTACTTTCATTTCTCTTTTCTGGATTGAAATGACTGATATTAGAAAAGTAGTGAAACTTACAGAAGTGACCGAAAAATGGCATTACAGTTGAGGCATTCCAAAGGATCTTTGAGAAATTGGGGAAGAATGCAGGGGTGGGTTCTGGATTCAGGTACTGCCGGTTCGCTCAGGGCGTGCATGCGCGTGCATGCACAGTACTTAAAAAAAGCTTCTGCGAATGCACAGAAGCAAAAAACAAGATGGCGCCACCTATGGCGCCGCCGAGAGAACCAGCTCAGGGGCGTGGCAGGCCTGGGTCACTGTCGGTTCCAGCGACCCAGGCCGCCACGTTACTAAGGGTTCTATAGAGTCGGTCCGAACCGGTAGGAACCCACCTCTGGAAGAAAGTCCGCTGGACCTTAAAAAAGCAGGACAGGAAGAAATTTGGCTTGTTTGAGCTGTGTTGCTGGAGAAGGCTCCTGCATATTCCTTGGACAGCAAAGGTGACTAACAAGCAAGTACTGGAGCACATAACACCAGACATGTCACTAGAAGGCAAAATCATGAAACTGTGTCTCACTTACTTTGGCTATGTCGTGTGGGGGAATTCACTGGAGAAAGCAATTATGTTTAGAAGAGTAAGCGGTAAAAAGAAACCAGGCCATCAAAGAACATTGTGGCTGGACATGATCAAAGATGACACAAGCCAGAGCATAGAAAAACTTAATGAAATAGTGCAAGATCAGAAGATGTGGAGAGACCTGGCCCATAGAATCACCAAGAGTCAGATCTGACTGTGTGAATGCATCATTTAAGAAGATCTGAAAGAAGAAATAAAAGAAAACATGAGAAATAATGTGAAAGAACCTGAATGACAAACGATTAGTTTGCAAATAAAAATGTCATTTTGGTACATGTGAAAGTTTGGAAGTATTAATTTGATAAGTATACAAAGAGACGTTAAGCAAATGTATTTTCCTACAAGTTGCAATTTGAAATAGTTTTTTTTAAAAAAAAATGCATAAGTATTGAAAAAATAAGCCCATTAAGCAAAGCTTATTCCTAAGTAAATGAAAATAAGATTGCAACTTCATATTAGAAAGCAAAGAATTCATTCCTTCAAAAACAAACATAAAATAAACCTTCAACTAGAATACTATATAATGGATCTGTCTTGTCAGAGGTGGGTTCCTGCCGGTTCGGACCGGTTCTTTAGAACCTGTAGCGGGAATTTCCTGTGCTCGCCGAACCGGCAGCGATGGCCAGCTGGACACCCCCCCGAACTGGCTCTCTCAGTGGTGCCATAGGCACCACCATCTTGTTTTTTGCTTCTGTGCATGCGCAGAAGCTGGATTTTGCTTCTGCGCAGAAGCTGGATTTTCAGCACTGCGCATGCGCGCGTGCAACATGCGCATGCCCACGCGGCACAGGAGGAAGCGAACCGGCAGCGAGATAAGTTAGAACCCACCCCTGTGTCTTGTATGTGAGTAAGATATAAATGACTCAATATAACATACATAAAGAGGTTTCTTTAGTTATAAGATCTTCACAAAAGGAGGAGGAGGAGGAGGAATGGGGTGTTTCGAGCTACAGATATACTAGCTTTCAACCATGTCGATTTAAAAGCAAAGAGCCGAGGTGGCGCAGTGGTTAGAGTGCAGCACTGCAGGCTACTTCAGCTGACTGCTAGCTGCAGTTCGGCGGTTCAAATCTTACCGGCTCAAGGTTGACTCAGCCTTCCATCCTTCTGAGGTGGGTAAAATGAGGACCCAGATTGTTGGGGGCAATATGCTGACTCTGTGAACCGCTTAGAGAGGGCTGTAAAGCACTATGAAGCAGTATATAAGTCTAAAGTGCTATTGCTAAGTGCTAAATAGCCAAATAATATGTAAAATTCACTCTGAGAGCCTTTTCAGGCGAGCAATTCGTAATTATTATCCAACTCCCCAAACCATCAGCATTAGTGTTAGAACTATACTGTGTCTAAGCTAGTATCAAACAGGAGCTGTGGCAGCACAGTGGTTAGAATGCAGTAGTGCAGGATAATTCTGCTGACTGCCAGCAGTTTGGTAGTTCAATTCTTACCAGTTCAAGGTTGACTCAGCCTTCCATCCTTCCGAGGTGGGTAAAATGAGGGCCCAGATTGTTGAGGGCAATACGCTGACTCTGTAAAACCGCTTAGAGAGGGCTATAAAGCACTGTGAAGCAGTATATAAGTCTAAGTGCTATTGCTATCAAATATGTTCCATCCACTTTAGAATGAGGGTGATTTCAGAATACATTCTGACCAAGCTTAAAGAATCTTTCTGAGCTTTGTTTTTCTCTGCAGATTCTTCCATTGCATCTGAGCAGGTGTGTTCTGCAGCTGTTGAACTCTTTTCCCCCAACAGACTTAAACAAAAAAACAAAACAAAACAAAATGCCCATGGAGATTCTTAGTCATACAGGTCATGGTTATCCCAAAGATGCTTTTTTCAAAAGGCAACTGGACTTTGTTTTCCCCTGAATAGCCGTAGCAGTAGCAGTAGCAGTAGCCATAGCAATAGCACTTAGACTTATATACCGCTTCACAGTGCTTTTTACAGCCCTCTCTAAGCGATTTACAGAGTCAGCATATTGCCCCCAACAATCTGGGTCCTCATTTTACTGACCTCGGAAGGATGGAAGGCTGAGTCAACCTTGAGCTGGTGAGACACGAACTGCCAAACTGCTGGCAGCCGGTAATCAGCAGAAGTAGTCTGCAGTACTGCATTCTAACCACTGCGTCGCCGCAGTTCTTCCTTGAAGACGTTTCACTTCTCATCCAAGAAGCTTCCTCAGCTCTGACTGAAGAAGCTTCTTGGATGAGAAGCAAAACAGCTTCAAGAAAAAACAAAGTCCAGTTGCTTTTTGAAAAAAAGCATCTTTGGGACAAAAAAACAAAAGAGCTGATAATGCTTAAAGAAGGATTTGAACTATGAACTCATGGGGTCTGAATGTCACAAAATGGATACCTTTTAGGAGGGGACAAATATGGACTAATACCTACATAAATAAATGATAACATGTTGCTGATTAAAAGAAAGAAGCTGGACTCCAAAACTCCAAATATACTGGAGTACTGGTGGATGGAGTTAAGGTTACCAGGGCAACCAATAAATTTTGTATAACTTTGGATAGCCTTGTGGCAAAGAAAAATGTCAAGTGATCGAGGGCCCTCTCATGGATTCTCAACAAAGTTCTTCTAAAACGTCGTGTACTGATTTCCCTTTCTAACCCCAAATCCTGTCTGTAGTCCTCAACATATGACCACAATTGAGCCCAAAATTCATGTTCAAGTGAGTTTTGGCCCATTTTACGATCGTTCTTGCCACCACTGTTAAATGAATCACTACAATTGTTAGGTTAGTAACACGATTGTTAAGTGAATCAGGTTTCCCCATTATCAGAAGGTCACAAAAGGGAATCACATGATCCCAGGACACTGCAACCGTCATAAATATGAGTCAAGTTGCCAAGCATCTGAATTTTGATCATGCGACCATGGGGATGTTGCAACAGTCGTAAGTGTGAGAAATGGTCATAAGTCACTGATGCCAGTGATGTTTTTTTCAGTGATGTTGTAACTTCGAATGGTCACTAAACGAACTGTTGTTAAGTCGAGGACTACCTATACAGTGAAAGCAAGAATGAAATACTCATTCCAAGAAACAGAGAGTACTATCTGGCATTAAATGGGGTGGAAAACCATGTGCCGTTAGCAAGCACGCCTGCTAAATATATTTTTGAATTGGGCTTGGCACTTCTGTTCCATAGCAACAGTTGTCACTTGTATCGGTTTAGGATACGAACAGGCATGCTGCCACCCTAACAGATGGGTAGGAATAAAAGCATGCCAGCATACTAGTCTTAGCACTGATTTAGGATAATGAGCTTAGCAATATTTAGAGTCATATTGCAATGCCTTTCTAGCTTTAAATTATTCCAGTTGAAAGCACAGGGCTGAATGGATGGGTTGAGAAGCATGGTTTGTGATTTGTTTGCCTAACAAAAAAAGTTTTGCTGGGTTCAAGTGGGATTATTCTTGGGGGAAATCTACTTAGGCTTGCCACTTTCAAAACATATCAGGTCAAAAGAAAGCAACATGGTGCCTGTAATTGCCATACCATTAATAAAAACTCCAGATAGATTGTAAGGGATCCTAAAAACATAACAGTGGTCGTAATCTCACGACATTGCCAAATCTTATGGAATTTTGTGTGTGGGGTTTTTTTTAAGCTTTCAGCTTTTTTCTTTTCTAACATCGAGAACAATTGGCATCCCCTGGTAAAACCTATTAAGAGGCGCATAAAGAAAGTTCAAAGTCAAGAGCTATAAAATTCCTTCTGAGTGCAATTCAGCTAATGTTCTTCTTCCCATGGTGCTTAGTCCTACCATTGAAACCCAGGGAACTTAAAAGCAGTCGGTTCAGCAGGATTGTGCCCTTAATTAACATTTGCCTGCATGTATGCCCCATTGCTTCCATTTTAGACTTCATTGTCCTGACTAAATAGATTTCCACAGCACCTTCTCTTAAGGCAGCAGGGAGAATGCCAGCTGAGATACCGATTAATGCTAATTCCTGTGTACTCAAGTTAATCTTATTGACTTCAGTGAGTTACTGAACTTGTGAAAAGTGCTTGCTGAAGGTGGTGTCATCTCCCATAACAACAACAATCTTTATTACGGTCACAGCAAAAAAGTGAAACATTAAAATTAAAATAATTAAAATAAAATATTAAATGTGTCATCTCAGAATGTCTATGGAGATTGTCGGTCATCCAGGTCATGGCTGTCCCAAAGATGCTTTTTTCAAGAGGCAACTGGACTTTCTGGTTTCTCTTTGAAGTCGTTGAGGCCACCTGGAGGTTTATCTGTGTCGTCAGTGTCACCTGAGTAGTGCAAATGGGTGTGGAGCCTTCTTGGAACTGTTGAACCTCCAGGTGGCCTCAACGACTCACTAAAAGAATGCAAATGACCAGCTGTCTGCAAGAGGTATAAATCCTTCCATTCCCCACCATCCAGTCAGAGCTGAAGAAGCTTCTTGGATGAGAAATGAAATGTCTTCAAAGAAAAACCAGGAAGTCTAGTTGCTTCTTGAAAAAAGCACTTTGGGTCATCTCTGAATGTTTTAAGGTATATAATCATCTGGAATCTCAAATAAAGAGGGAGGGATATCTGCACCTTATGCATAAGGGGCTTATTTCTAGGTAAAGGTAGTTCTTGGCCTATGACCATTTGTTTAGTAACTGTTCAAAGTTTATTTAACAACTGTGGTGAAAAAGGTTGTAAATATCAGGCACAATTAATTTAACAACCTCCTTGTTTGGCAACAGAAATTCTGGCCCCCAACGTGGTCATAAATTGAAGACTACCTCCAAATGTGTATCTTATTTGGGCTATTTTAAGAAACAACTGAGTGTCAAACTGCCATTAAGACTGTATCTTCCTGTTCTGGGAGTGACTTTTGAGTAGAATTAGCTTGAATTAAAAAAAAACCTGATTGATTTTTTTTAAAAAATAGAAAAATATACAGTATATTTCCAAATATATCCATGGTAATATGATTACTATTTAATGATCAAATGTTACCGTACTTTTAATTTAACATAGCATAATTAGATTTTCTCATGCCTCTATAAACTAAGCAGAACCGGATAGGGTTCAGATGCAAACTATTATGGGATTACATGACTGTAGGCTAGACTGAGAAGTCAAAACATATCCTGGAAGAAGACAACAGCAAACCATTTCTCTTCTGTTACCAAGATGAATATACAGATGTGTTTCTGAAGTTACCATGAGCTTGACTAGAACATCTTAATTTTGTCAAAAAAGGAAAAAATTAGCATGCTGTTTTGATTGCTAAATCAAATTAAGTGTTGATACAACTTAAAGTTGCATATTTCTTTTTTGTGCTGCTGGCTCATATTCACTTGGTAATCAATTACAGGTAGTCCTCAAGTTACGACCACAATTGAGCCAAAATTTTATGTTGCTAAGTGAGACATTTGTTAAGTGAGTTTGCCCCATTGTATGACTTTTCTTGCCACAGTTGTTAAGTGAATCACTGCAATTGTTAAGTTAATAACATGGTTGTTAAGTGAATCTGGCTTCCCCATTAACTTTGCTTGTCAGAAGGTCGCAAAAGCGGATCACATGACCCCGGGACATTGCAACCGTCATAAATATGAGCCAGTTGCCAAGCATCTGAATTTTGATCATGTGACCATGGGGATGCTGCAATGGTTATAAATCACTTTTTTCAACACCGCTATAACTTTGAACGGTCCCTAAATGAACTGTTGTAAGTCAAGGACTACCTATACTATTCCAAGGTTTCTTCCACAATTAACATGACCAAACTATTATCATCTCCTCTACTATACCCATTTATCTGATTTTTGTTCCTTCACTGAAAATATTCTACTTCTCTCTATTAATTTCCTTATATAACTATCAGCCCATTTGACTTGAACATTGGGCGCTATCTAACAAAATGAAATTCAATGGTGAAAAAAGTAAGGTTCTACATTTAGGCAAGAAAAACAAAATGCACAGGCACAGTATATGTGGTACCTTGCTCAACAGTAGTAACTGTGAGAGGGATCTTGGAGTCCTAGTGGACAACCATTTAAATATGAGCCAGCAGTGTGCAGCAACTGCCAAAAAAGCCAACACAGTTCTAGGCTGCATAATCAGAGGGATAGAATCAAGATCATGTGAAGTGTTAATACCACTTTATAATGCCTTGATAAGGCCACACTTGGAATTCTGCATCCAGTTTTGGTTGCCATGATGTAAAAAAGATGTTGAGACTCTAGAAAGTTAAAAAAAGGAGCCGAAGAGAGAGGGGGGGGGGGGGGTGTCAACTATTCTCCAAAGCACCTGAGGGTAGGACAAGAAGCAATGGATGGAAACTAAACAAGGAGAGAACAACTTAGAACTAAGGAGAAATTTCATGACAGTTAGAACAATTAACCAGTGGAACAACTTGCCTCCAGAAGTTGTGAATGCTCCAACACTGGAAGTTTTTAAGAAGATGTTGGATAACCATTTGTCTGAAGTGGTGTAGGGTTTCCTGCCTAAGCAGGGGGTTGGACTAGAAGACCTCCAAGGTCCCTTCCAACTCTGTTATTCTATTCTATTTCTGTTAACTACCAAGATAGTTTTAAAAGGTATTCCTGTCTTCTAAAGTAACAGCTATCCCTCCCAATCTTATGATATCTACACGTTTGCTAAGTATTCTCTCCATCTCTTTCTCCAAATCCAGTCTTCCATGAGTGAAAGACCCAAGACTGAATGTTGCTGGACAATTCATCTCTTCAGTTTGAAGAGGAACTATTGATTCACACAAGGTCTCTTAAGGAATGATTTTCTGAACCAGCTATGCAGTACCTCCGCCTAATTCTCATGCTATCCATCCCATTCCTAACTAGGTTAGTAAAGAAGATGTCCTAGAATACTTTGTCAAATGCTTCAACCAAATCAATATGTATTATGTCTACAGCCTTCCTATAATCTGAGAGAGTTACTCAATCAAAAAATAAGGGTAAGCAAAATTTGATCTGAGCAAATCCATGCTGCCTTCTGACAAATACCTCATTGTTTTGAATGACCAGTTATAGAATAACAGAATAACAGAGTTGGAAGGGATCTTGTAGATCATCTAGTCCAACCCCCCATCTGCACCATTTCTGACAGATGGCAGTCCAGTCTTTTCTTGAAAGCTTCCAGTGATGAAGCTCCCACAACGTCTGAAGGCAAACTGTTCCATTGGTTGATTGTTCTCACTGTCAGAAAATTTCTCCTTATTTCTAGGTTGAATCTCTCCTTGATCAGTTTCAATCCATTATTCCTTGTCTGGCCTTCATGTGCTTTGGAAAATAGGTCGACCCCCTCCTCTTTGTGACAGCACTTCAAATATTGGAACACTGCTACCATGTCTCCCCTGGTCCTTCTCTTCACTAGACTAGCCATGTCTAGGTGGGATTCAAATTTTTTACTACAGGTTCTATGGGCATGGCTTGGTGGGCGTGGCGTGGCTTGGTGGGCGTGGCAGGGGAAGGATACTGTAAAATCTCCATTCCCACCCCATTCCAGAGGAAGGTTACTGCAAAATCCCCATTTCCTCCCGATTAGCTGGGACTCGGGAGACAGAGAATAGATGGGGGCGGGGCCAGTAAGAGATGGTATTTACCAGTTCTCCAAACTACTCAAAATTTCCGCTACTGGTTCTCCATAACTGGTCAGAACCTGCTGAATACCACCTCTGGTCTAGTTCCTGTAACCATTCTTCGTATGGTTTAGCCTCCAGTCCCCTAATCATCTTGGTTGCTCTTCTCTGCACTCTTTCTAGAGTCTCAACATCTTTTTTGTAGTGTGATGATCAAAACTGGATGCAGTATTCTAGGTGTGGTCTTACTAAGGCTATATAGAGTGGCACTAGTACCTCACATGAACTTGATTGAATCCCTCTGTTAATGCAACTTAGGATAGCATTGGCTGTTTTGGCTGCCGCCGCACACTGTTAGCTCATATTTAATCAATTGTCCACTAAGACTCCAAAATCCCTGTTCAATACCTGATTTCTTTATGATCTACTGTAGAATCTTCCAAGATATCAGTCTATAATTTTGTGGATCATCTTTTTTTCCCTCAGAAGAAAAGAACAGCATTTGCCTTCCTGCAATCAACAGACACTGGCTAGGCCTTTTGTAATGATAAACTTCACAGAGTTAGCACTTTAATTTGTTTTGGAGAAGTGGGGTCTCTAGTATTTGCAATTAGACTGAATAGTCAAGCAAGGACCTTTACTGCTTATCCTAAAGTGTGAGCAGGGAAGCATAACGGACTATGATTCTTTAATAAATCCATTCCCCCCCACAAAAAATGATTTAAGATGTAAAGCACTTTAAACTGAGTTCTGCAATGCTTGGCAACTAATGCAGATGTTCCAAGAAAAATATTGTTGGGGAGTATCTATATTACTTGCATAAATTTGATCTACTTTTTATTCAATGTAAATCAAATTAATTCATAGGTCATGTTCATCCTGGCCCTACCCAATTTGTGGAATGCCATGCCAAACCAAATTTGGCCCCAGGCCTAAAAAAATTTGTACCTCCCTAGCTTATCCATTGCTGTACTTTGGCAACATTATCCTCCACCAACTGAAAACTGTGAATAATATTTGAGGTAACGTTGGGCTGAAATATGAAGTTCCAATTCCCTGAAATTAGAAAGCAGACGTCTCCTTTTCTACCTCATTCTCAGGATGTTTTAGAATTAATTTCAGATTTATGTTGGTTATTTATGTTGGTTATGTGTGCGATGATTGCAAGATGTATAGGGAGGGTGGCATTTTGAGTTGTTTTTCTGTCACCCATCTCTATCTCACTCGGCAGCCCCCCTCCTGGTTTGAAAACAACAGATGGAAAAACTCCATCCACAATGTTTTCCTTTGCATTAAATGCTGGAAGGGTGGAAAGCTCAGGAGATTGCGTGGTTTGGCAGCCGAGAGAGAAAAATCTAACAAGTGCCTCTATCAGAGAGCAAAAAATTAAATAATAAGAAATGGCATTACTGTAGCCTTTCCCTTTAGAATCTGTAAAACTCAGCTGCCTGAATCTGTTGCTACAATCTGGTTAATTAGAGAGCCAAGTCGTGCTTACTTGTATTTTCCAAAACCCCTGGGGAAAGTAATAGGGCTTATTCATCCTACATTTTGATAAAACTTAAAGGCCCTGGAAGAAGGCAGAAAAATTGAGAGGCCGTTATTTTTACTATTAGCTCTACTATAATTGGCTTGGATTCCACAAAAGTGTGAAAAAAGAAAGTAAAGGGGTTAAAACTTGGGGCAAACTGATGAGAGATTGTCAGCAGAAGTCAGGAAATTGAGAGCTAGAGACCTTGTTGCATAGATCTATAATGGAAAGAAGTCACAAGCAGAAGAAATAAGATCCTTGGGGAGGCTGAGGTAAACTGAGGCAAAGTTTAAAGGAAAGTAGGCAGAGAGATGCAATTATTTATTTATTTTATTTATTTATTTTGCAAAATTTGTATGCCGCCCAACTCCCGAAGGACTCTGGCAGCTCACAGTATATAAAAAAAGACAACAATAGAATAGATAGATAGATAGATAGATAGATAGATAGATAGATAGATAGATAGATAGATAGATAGATAGATAGATAGATAGATAGATAGATAGATAGATAGAT
>QLTV01000373.1:1543080-1572864 GCA_003457575.1 Thermophis baileyi
TGCTGCAGCACCTGAAACCTGTCTGGGCAGATCTCTGAAAGGGGAACACCCCCCTCCTGTCCCAGCCAGGTTTCGGTTATACATGCCAGATCTGCTCTCTCCTCCCGGATTAAATCTCGAACGAGAGGGGCTTTGTTAACAATCGATCTGGCATTAAGCAGCAGCAGCCTGAGGCCAGGGCCCTAAAAACCCAAGTCACCAGAAGGGTCAGAACAAGCAATCGCTTTGATCGGCCCCCCACCCCCCACCCGCCTGGGCACATCTCTGAAAGGGGAACACCCCCCTCCTGTCCCAGCCAGGTCTCGGTTATACATGCCCGCTCTGCTCTCTCCTCCCGGATTAAATCTAGAACGAGAGGGGCTTTGTTAACCATCGATCTGGCATTAAGCAGCAGCAGCCTGAGGCCAGGGCCCTGAAAGCCCAAGTCACCAGACGGGTCAGAACAGGCAATCGCTTTGATACAGCGAGTTCTGGTTCTCCACACATGGTCTGCCCTTCGGTTCCTGCCATACCTACCTCTCCCAACCACCACTGGGATGCTCCGACCCGCCACCCTCCTTGAGATCCCAATTATGACTGAAAACGAGGAGAATCCCTGTTGCATAATCATTTAATTTGCTTATCCTTCACAAAGATATTGTAGGGGTCAGGATACATTTATGGCTGTCTTCACATAACCATTTTAACCATGGCAGGTGACAAATTTATCTAGCAAGCTTATTTGTTTTCTTAGTGTTAAACTTGGTTGGGATCATTGTGGTGCAACATAAAATAGCCTATTTGGATAATTTGGAGAGTGGGTTTGGATTGTGGTGGATAAAAAGGCAATAAATCTGAACTAGACTGTGTTGTTTCTCCATGTCATATAATAAAGTAAAAGTAAAGGTTCCTCTTGCACATACCTGCTAGTCGTTCCCAACTCTAGGGGGCGGTACTCATCTCCGTTTTTAAGCTGAAGAGCCAGCGCTGTCTGATGACGATTCCATGGTCATGTGGCCGGCATGACTAAATGCCGAAGGCGCACGGAACGCTGTTACCTTCCCACCAAGGTGGTCCCTATTTTTCTACTTGCATTTTTACATGCTTTCGAACTGCTAGGTTGGCAGAAGCTGGGGCAAGTAACGAGAGGTCTCGCCATTACGCAGCGCTAGGGATTCAAACCACCGAACTGCTGACCTTTCTGATCGACAAGCTCAGCGTCTTAGCCACTGAGCCATCGCTTCCCCCATATAATATATGTGGGTATATGCATAATTTTGTATTTATTTATTTATTTATTTTGTCATGTTTATGTAGTGTATATTGGAGGTGGTGACCCTTTGAGAGCTGTATGCAATGAAATTTCATTTTAATGTATGCCGATTAGTGTACATTCAAACTGACAATAAAGTTATTCTAAGTCTAAATAACCACCAAAAGTTGCTGGGACTCGGGCAGAATATAAATTTATTACAAAATAAATCAATACATTTATTATAAAATTATTTATGTAATTATTACCATAAATAAATGGATATTCTGTGATTCAGTATGCAAAGCTATAAAACTGGTTATCTTGGCAATCAGTTGGCAGGAAGAATTCCCTGGCTCAGTGACTTGCTAGAATTCAATACTTAAAGGATCACTGGTTCAAGCAGTATATTCAGAATAACTGGAGATTAAAGTAATATTTATTTTTTAAACTTACTTATTTATAAATAATAGAATAGAATAGAATAGAATAGAATAGAATAGAATAGAATAGAATAGAATAGAATTGAATTGAATTGAATTGAATTGAATTGAATTGAATTGAATTGAATTCTTTATTGGCCAAGTGTGATTGGACACACAAGGAATTTGTCTTTGGTGCATATGCTCTCAGTGTACATAAATCACATTCTTCTTTTGTGCAGCTTTCCTATTCATTACAGTAATCCTTGACTTACGATCAAAACTGAGCCCAAAATTTCAATTGCTAAGCAAGACAGCCATTAAGTGAGTTTTGCCTCATTTTACGACATTTCTTGCCATAGTTCTTAAGTGAATCATTGCAGTTGTTAAGTTAGTAACATAGTTGTTAAATGAATATGGCTTCCCCATTGACTTTGCTTGTCAGAAATTTGCAAAAGGGATCGCATGACCTTGGGACATTGCAACTGTCATAAATATGTGCCAGTTGCCAGCCTCCGAATTTTGATCATGTGACCATAGGGATGCTGCAACAATTGTAAGTGTGAAAATCAAACACAAGTCACTTTTTTTCAGTGAAATTGTAACTTCAAACAGTCAGTAAAGAAATGGTTTTAAGTTGAGGAAAACCTGTAAATGCACCCTTAAAAAAGGAAGAGAAAAATCACATAACTGAATGAATAGAAAAACATGTAAACATAAATGCAAAAAATATATAAAACCACAAACTATTATCCAACATTTGCAACAAAAAAAACCCCTCCATTCTTCCCTTTCCTTT
Source organism: Thermophis baileyi (assembly GCA_003457575.1). Taxonomy (NCBI): domain Eukaryota; kingdom Metazoa; phylum Chordata; class Lepidosauria; order Squamata; family Dipsadidae; genus Thermophis; species Thermophis baileyi. The sequence goes on from QLTV01000373.1 coordinate 1,545,533, forward strand.
GATCTTGTTATGCCTTCAGAAATTAAACATACTTCTGTCTTTTTGTTAGTAAGATTAAAATTATGACAAGTGATACTGAAGGGTTTTTTTGCCAAATTATATTGCCTGTACAAAGCAAATTACTTTTCTATACTCATTCTAAATTTCTTTTCTGTCACTTTTCTAGACCTTTGCCCATCCTGAAGCCAATAACTTCATCATGCTCTGACAGCACATAAATTCTATGATTTTCATTCTGATGTTATTTTATAGCATTACCTCACCGTGTGCAGAAACTCTGAGTTCATATACATTATATTTTCAAAGGGGAGGAGAGGATTACAAGGACACTGCAATTTTCACTGCAGTGTCCTTGCCCTTTCTCTCACTCTCAGTCTCTCTCTGCTGATTTTCATTCTTTTTCACAGAAAAGCGAATTAAACACCCTCCTCCTGCTATTATATTACATACCACCATATTAATGGAAATTAGGGACCTGTTGCCAACGTTCCGACTGACGAACCCAACCAAAGCAAGCACGGTCAAGACCTTCCAATCGCTCAATGCAAAACTTTATTGAGTACATCATTTCGGCACTGATGAAGGCAAAACCAGATCTACCATATTCCCGCACAAACCCTCATAATAACAATATAGATTTTTCCCTCCCCCTTATTAGTGCAGGTCACATTGTCCAATTGAGTGTCATGATATTGTTATGAGAAAGTCTCTGGTCTTGGCAAACACCTGCCGAAGTGTCCTTGGCCTTCACGGTTCGTCTTCTTGAAGTCTGGAGCCTGCAGTCCATTTCACCCTTCCCTCCCCCTCTGGCTCTTTGGCAAGTTGAAAAGCAATAATGGTTGTAACACCATAAGCACGCTTTGACCTTGATACCTGTCAGTGCAATGTTTGACTTGATGAAATCTTTTTAAAAAAACTCTAGAATTTAGGAACCTACTACTGTTTAACAATACTTTTCTATTATTTATGCCTCAGAATTGGGAAACTGATCTGGGAGATGTAAAATAGTTCTCATGTGTTTCAGATTCTAGGGCTGAATAATTTAAAAATTCATATATGTTACTAAATATAGCAAAAAGAAAATGGAAAAACACAAATTGAAGAAACTATAGCTGATTTTATGGGATAAACCCATGGGTTTGAGAATATAGAGTGAGGGGTTTTTTACTTGCAAAAAAAAATAATCACATCTATCTCACGTTGCAGCCACAAAATTACGCCAATAGCAAAAACTCCACTTCTTTTTGTCTTTTTTTGCACCAGTTTGGTGCGGAAGAACTTCGGGTGTCCCAGATTTTGAATCAGTCAAATGTAATTCTTTTAAAATTCTGACATTGCGTAAGAAAGCCAATTTGATGTTTTAACTCCATGCGAAGAGATGTAGCACACCTAACAAATGTCAGGAGTTTTCTTTAAGATAAGAAAGGCACACAAATCAAAATGTAGTTCGTAACATCTAGCTAAAAAGATGCGACTGCAAACTAACTGTTGCTTCAGGGAATGGGATGGTGTAACTAAATGGAAATCAGGCAGTAATAAATTCTTACATTACTCAGGTGGGTCACCTATAGGAAGTTTTGGGGTCTTAAAGCAGAGCATGATGTTTCGTACTATAAAAATACAGTAGGTATGAGTCTGACAGTTATTTCTTTCTTTCCACCCACTCTTTATGTTAAAAACCATAAAGACCAAGCTTTCGCAGTACCCCTCAGAGGACATGAAATAATTTAAATCAGGGGTGTCAAACTGGATTTCTTTGAGGGCCGGATCAGCATTGTAGTTCTCCTCTGCGGGCTGGCCGGGGGAGGGGGGAGACAGGATGGACGGCCTCCCGCAGCACTTTGCTGGCCAAAAGGGGGTGCCCCCCCCCCCACCCTGCATCCTGTTTTGGCTGCCAGAGGCACTGCGGGCCGGTCCTTTGCTATTTCCAGGCCGGCCCCGCAGGCCAGATTTAAGCACCCTGTGGGCCGGATCTGGCCCGCAGGCCTTGAGTTTGACACGCCTGATCTAAATGATTGCAAATGTACAAATAAAAGATTCACAGTAATTTTATTTAATGAGTCAGACAGATGATTTCTCACAACATTCCTTGTTTTAGATTAAATCCATGGAATTTCCAGATATAATGTAAAATCATCCTTTTAGCAACCGTGAATCACAGAGGCTTAGATCATGGCCAGGGGGACAGAAGGAATGCCATGATGTTGGCCGCACAGGCAGGCAGGGCTATTCCCTAGGAACGGGCTCAGTATGGTGTCATGACTACAACAAACATGCTCATTTTTTTTATGGACTATCCAGAAGCTAGGTTTTTTTTTTAAGCTTTCAGGGGGAGTAAGTGTTTCTACTGAAATGTGTAAAGCTTTTTGGTAACAATGCATGCTGATCTTGTTCTCCACTGCAAATTGGTGATTAATCATATCTCTGGAGAAAATAAATGAATACCTAAAGAAACAAAAAAACATTAAGGATGAGCCGTGGTGGCTCAGTGGTTAGAATGCAGTAATGCAGGCTAACTCACTGCTCAGTCCAGGAGTTTGATCCTGAGTGGCTCAAGGTTGACTCAGCCTTCCATCCTTCCAAGGTCGGTAAAATGAGGACCCAGATTGTTGGGGGCAATATGCTGACTGTGTAAACCACTTAGGGGTGGGGGCTATAAAGCACTATGAAGCAGTATATAAGTCTAAGTGCTATTGCTCTTGCAGAATAACAGAGACAAATTATATGGACCTATACGAGTAAGACAAGTTTATGAAGCTAAAAAAAAAGTATGATACTTGGACCAGATGGATTATCAGGTTCTTATTATAAATGTTTTGAAGATGAACTTTTACAACCTTTATGAAATGTTATGAACTGTATCTTACAAGGAGGAAAAGTGCCAGAGGATAAGATAGCACTACTCTTTGATGAGAGATAAGGCTTTAACAATAAATTATAGGCATCATTATTAATGATAAGTTGTTTATGATTGTGGTTGATAGACTGAAAATGATTTTGCAAGAATTTATTCATGAGGATCAATGTGGGTTTTTACCCTAATAGACAATTAAAGGACAATATTAGAAATATCTTGGACGTTTTGGAATATTTGCAGCAACATAATGAAAAACAAGCTGCATTGATTTTCTTGGAAGCAGAGAGGCATTGAACTGGGTTTTTTTGTTTAGACTTTTGGAAGATAAGAACTTTGAGAGAAGTTTATAAAATGGGTAAAATCGATTTATACTTTACAGAAAGTAGATCAATTTATATAATAATTGTTAATGGAGATTTAACAAAGCCTTTTGATATACAAAAAGGAACAAAACAGGGATGTCCACTATCTCTTCTCTTGTTTATTTTGGTTCTTCAAGTACTGAATAGAAATATAAGACAAGATTAGAAGACCATGGGAGTAAAGCTTTAAAAATAAACTTCTAAATTAAGGGCTTTTGTAGATGACTAGGCATTGGTTTCAGAACATCCTTTAATGGGAATTGAAACATTAATAGGAAAACTAAAAACAAATTTGGTGCTTGAGCAAGTTTTAAGATCAACAAACAGAAGACAAAGATGTTAAAAAACATGAAAATAGAAGATCAAACAGAACTGATGCAGCAAATGAGTTTTAAGATTGAGAAGAACATAAAATATCTGAGTATCACTATGACAAATATGAATTATATGTTATTTCAAAATAACTATGTTAAGACATAGAATAAAATTAAAGACATGTTAAGATGGGAGAAATTACAATTGTCATTGCTGGGAAGAATTTCTGTCACAAAAATGAATTTCTTGGCTTGAATGATGTTTTTGTTTCAGACAATATCTATTTTGACTACTGGTACAGTGGCAAAATGATATATCTAAACATGCAAAGGAAAGGATTGGATTTATCTGAACTGAAATTGTATTTTGCATCTTGCTGTTTGGTTTGAATAAAAGAGTAGGTGCTGCTGAGTTAAGGGAATACAAAATAAAATCAAGAGGAGAACAGGAGGTAGAGGGATATTAGTTGCCATTGGTTATATTATTTACAGGTATTCGAAAGATTTAAAGTAAAGAAAAGCATTTATGGTTTTGAATAGTATAGGACTGAGGATTCAATCTGGGTTGGTCACTGGAATCAGAGGTTTAGTCTTCCAAGCTTCCAGACTCATGCTGGAAGGGAGAAGGCAGCTTCTCTTTCACCAGAAGGTGTGTGAGCTCCAGGATAGGCTCCAGCAAAAGTCCGAAAGCTCGGAAGACTAAACCTCTGATTCCAGTGACCGACCCAGATTGGATCCTGCAACATTATCCTGGGACACGTATATTGGCCTTCATTCATTGTAAAACTGAGTGTCAATTCTGAAGCGAAACTGGATGAAGCCATCTTTTGTTGCCTCATAGTTGCCATGAACCTTGAGAGGGGGAAGGGAGGAGTAGATAGACCAGCTAACTGTCAAAACAAAACGTTTTCCTGTGGGAACCAAGGTCGTCTTAACAGGCGACTGTGGAAGGAGGAGAGGAGTGACCAGGCAGCCTGCCAGCTACTTTCATTGGACAATGTGACCGATGACATCTGGGAGGCGGGAACTTTGGCTCTTTTAATTAGGCGAAAACAGCGGGAACTTTTAGAGTTGGTTTTCACCAGCTGTGCCGATATGATGTGTCCAATAAACATGTTCTTTGAGGAATCTACCTGCCTCGGAGTTCTGCTTTCAATGGGTGCGTTACTCGGAAGGCTGACATTGAGCTTAAAATAGAATGGCACACAAATGATGAACATGTCATTGCTAAAATGTGTAAATTTAATTGAAATTTGAACAGGCCAAACGATCACAAGAACAATGGCATTTTGTGGCACTTTGGCCAGATTTGAAGTCCATTCCTCCTGCACATCAAGGGATTTCCCCTCCAAAATCCCCTTCAGAGATGCAACTTTCTCTGCCAGCTTGCCCATGACTTTCTGGAGAAGGCAGCACAGAAAATTGCAAATGGTGATTGATCAATGATTGCAGGATTCTTGGAAACTATTTGTAAATGCAAAAAGGTTGCTAAGCATCCAAACTGTGGTCATGTGAAAGGGGGGGGGTGCAGTGCAACATTTTATAATAGCCAGAAGTGCTTTACTCTGTAAACCGCTTAGAGAGGGCTGTAAAGCACTATGAAGCGGTATATAAGTCTAACTGCTATTGCTATTGCTATTACAGTTCACAAAGCCAATGCAGTTAGCAATAGCACTTAGATTTATATACCGCTTTACAGTGCTTTACAGCCCTCTCTAAGCGGTTCACAGAGTCAGCATATTGCCCCCAACAATCTGGGTCCTCATTTTACCCACCTCGGAAGGATGGAAGGCTGAGTCAACCTTGAGCCTGGTGAGATTCGATCTGCCAAACTGCTGGCAGCCGGTGATCAGCAGAAGTAGCCTGCAATACTGCACTCTAACCACTGCGCCACCGCGGCTCCTAGGCTGCATGAACAGAGGGATAGAATCAAGATCACATGAAGTGTTAATACAACTTTATAATGCCTTGGTAAGGCCACACTTGGAATACTGCATCCAGTTTTGGTTGCCACGATGTAAAAAAGATATTGAGACTCTAGAAAGAGTGCAGAGAAGAGCAACAAAGATGATTAGGGGACTCGAGGATAAAACATATAAAGAATGGTTGCAGGAATTGGATATATCTAGTTTAATGAAAAGAAGAACTAGGTTTGACTTGATCGCAGTGTTCCAATATCTCAGAGGTTGCCACAAGGAAGAGGTCAACCTATTCTCCAAAGCACCAGGAAGGCAGGACAAGAAACAACGGATGGAAACTAATCAAAGAGAGGAGCAACCTAGAACTAAGGAGAAATTTCCTGACAGTTAGAACAATTAATTGGTGGAACAACTTGCCTCTAGAAAGGGCTCCATCACATGATAGTGCTCCATCACTGGAAGTTTTTAAGAAGAGATTGGAGAACTATTTATCTGAAATGGTAAAGAGTTTCCTCCCTGAGCAAGGGTTTGGATTAGAAGACTTCCAAAGTCCCTTCCAACTCTGTATTGTTATTGTTATGTATCCATTCTGAGATGATCGTGACTGTGAATGGTTATTAAATGATTGGTCATAAGTTGAGGATTACCTGTAGGTTTTGGAGATTTGGGAGTACAATTCTTATCAGAGGAGGTAACAATGAGTAAGGTGTTGGATTTGGTATTAAGAAGTTGCTAGGTCTGAGCAACTGAAATGAAAAATGTCAACATATGGTTCCTAAACTATTATTTCTTGGAGTTTGTCATTGCATTTAGTAGATAGGATTTTATTTACATGTTTAAGGTTTTCCTGTGTTTACTGTTCACTGTGGTAGCTTACGCAAGAGAAGAGATAATGTTCAATTAAACATTTTGGTAATGAGAAAGTTACGTTTTTCTCCCATTGCGCAAGAAATTGGTTGTCTACCAGTGTGGTCTAGCAATGAATCTGCAGTATTATTTTCCTTTCATAAAAATAAATTCAAGAATCTTACAAGGACATTTGTAATTAAAAAAAATATTCCAGAGTATATTCATTTAAAGTTTTCAGCATCCTTAACATGATTTCCAAAAGCCCATTCACTCAAATGACTTTGCTGTCTGCCCTTATAAATATGGATAATGTTTCAAGAATGATGATGTCAAATCAAGAAGCTTTGCATAGTAAGAAGAGGCAGAAAGAGGCCAACTGCAGGTTCCTTAAAGACGGAGGATAATTTCCAACGCATTTTACAGAAGCTGGTGAAAATGGGAAGCAAGCGGTGTGTAATTGAAACCTGCTTTAAAAGCTATGCTTGTATTGTTGCATTATTTTTATAATGTTTTTGTACAACATTTTAACTTCAGTGGGTTTGTAAATGGCATTTAAAGTTGACTTCTAAGACACTTTCAAGGTAGTGCTTCCCCCCCCCTCTCTCTCTCCCTCTCTCTCTCCCTCTCTCTCTCCCCCTCTCTCCCTCCCCCCCTCTCTCTCCTCAACTTATTTTAACTGTAATCATGTTCGGTGTTGATTTAATTCTTGCAGTTAAATTCTGCTTCTTGTCAAGGAACTCAAGATGATTTCAATAGGCCATTCTCTCATCAAAGTGGCTGCTTTGAGAGAATACACCTGGTCTAAAGTCTTCTAGAGAGCTGCGTGGTTGGTGAGGGGCTTTTTATTTATTTAGCGTATGGCAGACTTATTGTAGTTCAAATGTTAATATCCAGTCCACCCAGCCATTCAAGGTCAGGGTAGTCTATGTTGAAAAAATCAGACGTTGGGCTGATGTAAGCTCTTGATGGACATTCGGACACAATGTGATGGATAGATATCTTGTCGAGGAGCACCACAGTCACAGTGAGAGGTAGAGACAAGACCCCACTTAAGCAAGGAGTCCTGGCAGATACCATGTTGGGTATGGATCCTGTTCAGAGTTGACCAATGCTGGCACCTTTTGTGTAGGGTCATCTACGTAACTGCCTGAATCTGGGCATTCAAGAGCCCATTTGGCTTTCCACAGTGTGTTGATGTCAAAGTTGTTAGACAGTTGTTGAGTGAGTGCCAGAGAGATGGGGGACTTGAATCTGGGTCTTTCCACAGTTAATACTGTTCTGTTCGGGAGAACGAAGGGTCAGAGACTGAGGCGAGACGGACTTTAGAACAAACCCCTTTATTCGGGTAGCAGCTGTGAATGAGATACAATGGGAACTGGCAACTGGCAACAGGCAACTTTCTGTCAAGCTGCTATTTATATAGCGGCTGTCAAAACGGGCAGCCAATAGCGGGGCTGCAAACTTTCTCGCCGGCTGAGCTGTCAGAGTACAGCCAATGGGAATGCGCTTCTAGTTGCTAGGTAGATTTCGTGTGACGGGACGCAACACCCCTCACCTCCTGGATGGCGCATGCATAGTCCTGAAGATACACAGGGCGCCTGCATGTTCTAGTCGATCGCCGCGGCTCTGCAAGTGAGTGGTGCAAAGGCGAAGGGCGGTCCGGGACAGCTGGATCTGCAGCGGACGATGGTGACTCTTCGCCGGGGGGCTTGGTTCTTGGAAGGAGACCCTCAGATGCAGGTGAGGTGAGCGCCGGAATCGTAGGGTCGAGAGGAACGCCGGGATGGTTGTCGTTTGGAGAAATGGGTATGGTGTCAGGGGCTTCTGGGCTCAGTCCAGGCGAAGCGTGTGCTGGTGCAGAAGCAAAGGGTCACCCTCTGAGTTGATCGATGTGACGCCGTCATTGCCTCCCGTCCTCCAAACTGACTCTGTAAGAACAGGGCCCCGTTGCCGCAATAACCCTGGCTGGCAACCAGTGGGGCTCGCCACCATAATTCCGAGCATAAGCTCGGTCCCCTATGTTAAAAACCCTGACTTGGCTAGTTGAGTCTAGTGGGGTGTCAGCCACGTAACTCAGGTGCAGTCTGTCCAAGGTGGTTCTTAGGCGGCAGCCCATGAGCAGTTCAGCTGGACTGCGATTGGTTACTGGACAAGGACTTGTGTGTTGGGCCAGGAGGTATGTGTTAAGATTCTCCAGCCAATTTCTGGGCCCTAACCTGGCCAGGGTGTCTTTGGCCGATCTCATGGCTCGTTCAACCAAGCCGTTGCTGGCGGGGTGAAAAGAGGCAACCTGGGCATGGCGGATACCCTGCTCGACCAAGAACATCTGGAAGGCGGCAGAGGTAAACTGAGGCCCATTATCAGAGACTATCACGTCAGGCAGCCCATGGGTGGTGAACCATCTGCGCAAGACCTTGCTGACTGCTTCAGAGGTGGTAGATGCCATAAGGGCTATCTCCACCCACTTAGAGTAAGCATCAACTGCCACTAGAAGGTTTTGCCCCTGAATAGGCCCAGCCAGGTCTATGTGGATCCTGGACCAAGGCCCTCTGGGCATCTCCCATTCTCTGGATGGGGCTTTGGGGGGTGCTGGCCGGGACTGTTGGCAGCTCAGACATCCTCCAACCCAGTCAGTGATTGCTTTATCTAACCTTGGCCACCAGACATAGCTGCGGCCTAGCGCCTTCATTCTGGCGATACCTGGGTGCCCTTCGTGAAGGTTACATAGTACGTTGGTTCTTAGGTTAGGAGGCACCACTACCTAGCTACCCCACAACAAACACCCCTTCAACACAGACAGCTCATGCTGCCTCAGTTTGCATGGCAAGAATTCCTCAGATAGGTGATCCTGTGGCCACCCCCTGCGCACCCAGTCGAGCACTTGGGCAAGGGTGTGGTCTTTAGAGGAGTGGAATGCTATGTCAGCTGCAGTTATTGGAGAATATGTTGACATGAGGGGTCCTTGGTGCTCTCTGAGCTTGCTTGTTTTCTTGCAGATGTTTCATTACCCAAACTAGGTAACATCATCAGTGCTAGTAAGGAGTGCAGTTTGCTGTCAGTTTATATATTGCTGTCAGTTTATAAGCAGAATATAAATTGACAGCAAACAGTACTCCTTAGTAGCACTGATGATGTTGCCTAGCTTGGGTAATGAAACGTCTGCAAGAAAACAAGCAAGCTCAGAGAGCACCAAGGACCCCTCACAAAATATAAAGAAACAAACCCCATTTAAACAGACATGAATACATACGATTCCCTCACATCACTTGGCCACTGCTGCAAATAAATGGATTGTACCCATTGTTTTCCTTTCTGGGCAGAAGTGAAATGAAGTCATTCTTTTATCTAAGACGTTCTGTTTTCTTTCTGGACACAGATAAAATGCTGTTCCTTTGTATGCATATAGTCACCGCAAGCCTTTATAAAAGCTGATTTGCACATGGTGCTCCATGGCACAGGATACGACAAATGACATACATAGTTAATAACGCACCAAAATAGCCTTTAACATTTTATTGTTTCCGTTGGGCATTGGGTAATCAGCAAGAGTCTGATGCTCTGAAGATAAATATTGCTAATTACGTCAGACCACTCTGGCATGAGCGCTGAGGCTTACTTACATTAAAGTCACAGAGCGATTTTTCATAATCCAATACTGAATATAAGCACCCCTTGTAATGGAGTCCATCTACAAAACAGAGACAATCAGCTCTGGCCTCAAAAGAAAAAGTTATAAATTAAGAGAATGATGAGATTCAATGCTTAATCAGGCCTTTTACATTAAATGGACCTTGTTGGTAGCAGTCGTATATATTGTAGCACCATATTGAAATATCCTCCTGCATTTTTTCTACCAGTTCTGATTCAATTTGATGAGAAAACATATATTTTCAACTAATTGTTTTAAAGGAGAAAGGGAAATCGGGTTAGTTCTGATGGGTAGAGCATGACAACTTCATTTAGTTGCAAAGGGACTAATGGGGATGTGTGAATGCCCTGTTTTTAATTGATAATGGTCATTTTCTCTGGTTTCCTATGCTTGAATTACAACCCAAGGAAAGAAATCACAAAGTAACTCTTCCAATAGAGGTCTTCCAAATTGGAAAGGATATATAGGATAAGGGCATTATCCTACAGAGGTCATAGTCTTACAGACGTTTGATGCAAAAAAACCACAACCTATTATAATTCAGATTGCAAAAAATTGCAGGCTGCCAATAGGTGCTTTACAGCAAATCAATAAAGTCAGTAAATTCATTCACCTTCATAAAACCAATGAATCTTTTTGACCTTATTCTATCTCAAACCACTCAATCTGAAGTTTACAACCCAAAGAACAACAAATCAAAGCGTGGAGAATCCAGGAAATTGAAAAAGGTTTCAGCGGCAATCAAAAGAAGATCAAGAGACAGACATATGCAAGAAACATATAGTTCAGTGTCACTGTGTAATGTCACATTGATGACAACTATCTCCAAACCGGCAAATGATTCTTTCCAGCAGCTTCACATAAATATTAAATAACACGGCTTCTTCAAAGGTATCTTTGCTCAACCATAAAAAATAATAAAATTACAAGTTCTCAGTGGCAAGATGGAATCCTTAGAAGGAAGAGATCCAACATACAAGTAGTAACACAATTAGATACAAGATCTTTATCCACTTCTTCATGGGACAAACAGAAAACTGAGGTGATGGCAAACCTCTGAATTCTGGAGCTGCTCAAAATGAAATCAAACCTGGCAGGAATCCAAATAATCTTCTATGTATTACCCTCTATCCTTCACAATGGTACTCATATAATATAATATATAATATTTAGGCAGCAACTAAAATTACTAGAAGTGTCCTTAAGAACACAAGATGGATATATATTGTATGTGTCCCATTTGGTCCCCACAACAAAAAGTCAAGGAAGTAGGTTGGATTGAGAGAGAGGCTAGCATGAAGACAATAAATAAATAAACAATACAATCAAGGAACTATTAATGCAGACAAATAATCAAACAGTAAACACCACCCTAATCAAGGAACCACTAAGAATACTCTCACCAACACTGATGGGGCAAGCCACCTATGTACAGTATAAACAGAGAGCAGGTCCACTCCCTTCTTGTACTGATAATGTTACCTAGCTGGGTAATGAAATGTCTGCAAGAAAACAACCAAGCTCAGAGAGCACCTAGGGCCCCAGACTCAATAATCAGTTCTGGTTTGAGGTGATCTTGAATATGAGTCTCTGTGTTCTATAATATGATAAGTGTTACCTCAAGAGTTTTTCATCTTTTCACAGAAAAAATAATTTAAGAACATTTTTCCTGATAAAGATGTACCATTAAATTTTATAGTCATCTCCCCCTACCCTCACGTAAATATCTCTCTCCCCTTGGTCTAAGGGAAAGCACTGCGAATCCAGGGACTAGTATAAATCCCTATCAATAAACCAATGAAATTATCAATCGTATGCCTGGCATTTAAAATAGCAATTGCAATAGCACTTAGACTTATATACCGCTTCATAGTGCTTTTACAGCACTCTCTAAGCAGTTTACAGAGTCAGCATATTGCCCCCAACAATCTGGGTCCTCATTTTACCCACCTCGGAAGGATGGAAGGCTGAGTCAACCTTGAGCCAGTGAGATTTGAACTGCCGAACTGCAGCTAGCAGTCACTCTAACCACTGCGCCACCTCGGCTCAGTTCATCCATGGAGATACAGTAGTAGATCCTCTGTAACAAATTTCCCCTGCTTAATGACTGAATATTTAGCAGGCTGAATACCTAGCCTGTTAGGACTTAAGGCAAGATTTTGACAAAGCTGGACAAAATTCATGGAGACCAGAGTAAACAAGTGAAGATGCAAATTTTCCAAGGACACATGAAATATACTGTAGTTAATGGAACTTGTAGGAAGGAGATCAAGTCCTCCCACCACACAGTCTTCCCAATAATCAGGCAGAGGGTTAAAAATTACAATGAGAATGACCTCCAGAGAAAGATTAAAATGCAACAGGAGAAATCTAATCAGGTGAACATTCCTCCCAGTCTTAACTGGAGGCCTCTTAGATCATATTAGGGGGAGGGGGTGTCATTTTCCCCATGAGATTACAGTTTCAATCAACAAATGCTAAACAAGCAGCATACTGAAACTCAGCAGGGTGTCTGACTGGAAAAAGTGCATTTTCTTGGAATTCCTAAAAAGTACACTTTTGCATGCTTTTGAGGAACAAAGTCAAAGTTTTCCTATATAAGGGGTTTTAGGAAAGACTTAGTGTGGCCACCTTCAACCTCTGACTCTGTGTTGCACTGTATGCACTGTAAATAAATTTCTTCTCCGGTTCAAGCAATTGCCTCTGTACCAATAAAGGAGAATATTTGTAGCTCAGGATTGAAATGAGGGGTCCTTGGTGCTCTCTGAGCTTGGTTGCTTTCTTGCAGATGTTTCCTTACCAAACTAGTTAACAACATCAGTGCTAGTCATCATCACCTAACACTGATGATGTTACCTAGTTTGGATAATGAAACATCTGCAAGAAAAGCACCAAGTTAAGAGAGCACCAAGGACCCCTCAACTGCCTCTGTGTTTTATTTCTGGCTCAGAAACAAACCTGATAAAATTTATTTCCAACAAGCCGAATGTGTTAACAAAACAATAAAATTCCTTGACACATATTAAAGATTCTCTGCAGTGCAGAGTTGCCAAGGATCCAGCTAATGTGGAACTAAATTTAGAACCAGGAATAGTGAAGATTCGACTTATAAAACTACTTAGCTAATGATTCTCTGAGGTTATCCAGCCGTAAAGCACTAAGGCAATATCATAATAAGCTAAACAGAAAGGCCAAGGACTCTGAATCATTTCCAGTGAATAGGCTATGACCCAAAATAAAGATATTTACACGGATACATTACTGGCATTTGTTACTCACAAGCATTGCTTGTTCTATCTCCCTCAACACGGGCTTTGTGATATTATATTTTTATTTTGTGGTTCCTTCATAATATACAACTGTTGAGAAGTGTATATGCAGTAAGACATACATTACTCACTTTGTTGGTGATCCATATCATTTGTCAGAAGATTCCTGATACTTTTCAAACATCTTTTGCAATTGTTTGCAAATATTAATGATCCCGTAAGCCTGCAAGACATTAACAGAGTTGAAAACATAATGATGTACTGTCATGAAATTGCATATCCAGAGTAGAAGAAGAAGATTAAATGGAAGGGAAGCAAATGATAAGTACAATAGGAAATGAGGCAAATGGATTAGAAAACGTGAAGGCGATAACAATCAGTTGCAGTGTTTGCTCAGAGTTATTGCCCGCCAGCTCTATATATTTAGGTTATTATAAACTAGGTGGGGAAGATTCCATAATGTATAAAACTATAACTTCCACTTATTTATCTTTTTTTTACATTTTACAATATTGTATTGAAAAACTCTGCCTTGATTGCTATCAGCCAGCAGAATTTATACTGGTCCTACAAAACCAGGGAATTTGTGGGCCAGCGTCCAAATACACTTGGAAGTCTACCAGCCTGGGGAGAATCACCAGGCTGGTTGAGTATAATGGAACATGTAGTCCAACACACAGGAGGGCCACAGATTAGAGGAGTCAAGGGTAGTATGGTCTTGGCTAGCCAGCACGATCATTTTAAAGGAGGCTATGCTCATTAACCCTTCAATTCCCAAATCCACATCTTGCAATATTAATGATGATCCATATTATAACAATCACAGGCTGGTGAAACAGACAAACCAGACCTAAGCATTTTTAAAAATTTACACTTAAGCTCATTGGCATGTGATTGCATAGTTGGCATACAAAGGAAATTTGGATTTATTGTGTTGGCAACATGGGATGTATACCATTCTCAAATAAATAAAGAAATCAAAGTGAAAAACTTCCACCTTTCCTTTTAAGTCTTTGAAATGATACAGTAATTCCTATTAAAGTAATATTAAAATCCATTCAGATATCTGAGTTAGCTACACACACACACACACAAACACACACACACACACACACACAAAGACAAACAGAAAGACAGAGACTAATGGCTGTTCCTTGACATGTTATAAACTTAAAGCTTCATTTTCCTTTCTCTCAGAAATGTTTTATTTGCAGAACTTGAGATACAGAACCAACCATAAACAGTTTCTTTTTCTTTTTCAGAGACCAGGTGAGAGAACATTAGTAATTTTGAAAGGTATACTTGTGTAACAGATGAAACTCTCTATTTCTGAAATAGTCCTTAATGTTTGGGCTACATGTGGTTTCAAAAAGCCACAGGGTGTTTGAATCAAATAAAATAATTCAGGTTTGGCTACTAACATATTTTCTTCTTGGCTAGGCATCTCTATGTGTGCATGTATGTATGTATGTGTATATACATACACATACACATACACATACACATACAGTACACATATGCATACATGTGTATATGTGTATGTATGTGTATATATGTATGTATGAATATACCGGTACACACACATGCATGTACATATACACATACAGTATATTAACAGATATAATTATGGTGCAAAGCTATTTTCTTTTGTTACCTTTTTTAAACAGTAATCTCTCCTCAACAACATCATAAATATCAACACCCCCTCCTTTCCCCCCTCCTCCTTCCTGGCCTTTATTCCCCATAGTTCTGAAAACGTGCTTTGAAGTCTTCTTTGTAATACTGAGTGAGATCTATAAGAGAATAGATGTGTTCTCCCTTGGGAGAGAAAGTTCTAAGGAATGGGATCATTTAAAGAACAGAGGGCACTATCAGTCAGAAGAGAATCGGTGAAAACCAAGCAGCATATTTGTTAAAGACAAGTTACTGCTCTCCACCAAATCCTGCTATGCTGCCTCATTGTAGTTGGGTGTGTGTGTGTGTGTGTGTGTGTGTGTGTGTGTGTGTGTGTGTGTGTGTGTGTGTGTGTGTGTGTGTGTTCCTGGAGGGATGACAAAAGTATGCCAGCAGTGTATGCCAAGAGTATAAGCTCCCTGCAAGGTCACCTAAGTCATGAAGATAATCCCAGCTGCCAGTTGAAGCAAGCAGGCACTTATGTTGGACAACGGGGATATAGGAAGATAGCAATAGCAATAGCACTTTAGACTTATATACCGCTTTACAGTGCTTTACAGCCCTCTCTAAGCGGTTCACAGAGTCAGCATATTGCCCCCAACAATCTGGGTCCTCATTTTACCCACCTCGGAAGGATGGAAGACTGAGTCAACCTTGAGCCTGGTGAGATTTGAATCGCTGAACTGCAGCTAGCAGTCAGCTGAAGTAGCCTGCAGTACTGCACTCTAACCACTGCGCCGGAGGAAGAGTCATCAATTTAGTGACGATGACAGAGTCCTCATTTCAAACAGTGTGGGAGCAAGCAGTAGCAAAGCAGTGCTGCATTTTATCAAGAAAACTACATGGATATAAAATATAAAATGGTTATTGATGATATATGGGATGATGGGCCCCTCGGGTCAAATGACCTTTAACATGCTTCTGAGGATGAGTGGAGGATCTTTATTGATTATTAATATTAATGGTATTAATGATGCAGCTAGATTAAAGACTTGTTCTTAGTGAAGTGGCTAGTTAGAAGACAATCAGAAGCTGCAAAGGCATAATTATAGTGGGAACATGGAATATAAGAAAAATGGACATGGGAAAGCTCAACACAGTGAAACATGAAGACATAGCAACTCCACATTTACATGTTAGCCAACAGCCAGTTTGAAACAGGCTGGACACTAAGTAGTTCACACTGTTTATACCTCAACACGTGTAAAACAAAGAAGGGATGGTGTTGCTTTCATAGTCAGGAAGGAGTATAGTAAGGATAGTATTCGGATACAGTAGATACAGTCAATGACCAAATAGCATCAATAAGATATTGCATAAACTCTTCAAGACGTCTAAGATGTGTGGACATGTGTGGACATGTGTGGACATATAAGATGTGTGTCCCAGTTTCCTAGTTCCTTGTCTTACCAATGCGTGAAACTTGTTTTACCAACCTTACCAACTGAACTAAACTGACATTGAGATGGTAAGTGCCACTAGAGATAAAGAGACATACTTTCCCCAGCCTGAAATCCCTCTAGCTATGTGGACTTCAACTACTCAATGTTTCATCAATGGCTCTGTTGGAAATTCTGAGAAACTAAGCCCACACATCTGGAGAGCACCCAGATTGTGGGAATATGTATTGAAGACTGATAGGTAGATCTATTAACTTTGATCCATTCTTTGTTTGGGACACATGAGATAAGGAACTGATAAGAAAAACATCATGGCATTAATTTTTAGTTTCTCTTTTTTGAGGATCCTGCTGTGGTAGGAAAGAAATTTCAGAATAAAAATGATGGCAGTTTATAGAGAGAGGAATATCTCCTCTATAATAAAAGAACATAACTTTTGGTTATTAGTCAACACCATCTCTATTTCATCTTTCTTAGAAAGGAGCAGATGCCCAGATAAAACATGGTTGTAAACTGTACCCATATAGTTGCTAGGTAATTGCAGCATGTATCCTATTTCTCTTGCTAATGTTTTGCAAAACAACAAACTGAAGTTGCTATGAATATGCAGCAGGGATTCAAGGAAAGACTGTCAGATCGTAGAAATACAAAGCAGAAAGAACAGTCTTGAATCTCTTTGAACTTATAGAACAAAGGTAAGTTTCTTTTGGAAATCATTTAGAGTTAGAGATCAAACATTTATTTACTTTTGAGACATACCGTACCTTCTGAAACTAATTTCTGAGCCTATATAGTTGGATACAGGGATTATCAAGAATGCAATCAGGACCATGGACAGCTCAAATAGAAAATACATGCAAAATCCATATTGATTCATCAATTTGTACTGAGGGATTAAGGTAAATTCTACCTGATGATGTTGAGCTTGATACCTCATGTCTACATGAACCATGGTTTGGAATTTCCTGGAAGAACTATAGGCAGTCCTCAACTTACAACCGTTCCTTTAGTGACTGATCAAAGTTACAATGGCACTGAAAAAGGTGACTTATGACCATTTCCCACACTTTCGACTTTGATCACATGATCAAAATTCGTACACTTGGCAACTGGCATGTATTTATGGCTGCTATGTCCCAGGGTCATGTGATCAGCTTTTGTGACCTTCTGACAAGCAAAGTCAATGGGAAATCCAGATTTACTTGTGTTATTAACTTAACAACGGCAGTGATTCACTTAACAACTGTGGCCAGAAAGATAATAAAATGGAGCAAAACTCTCTTAACAACTGTCTTGCTTAGCAATGGAAATTTTGGACTCAATTGTGGTCATATACCAGGGGTGTCAAACTCAAGGTCCAGTGGCTGGATCTGGCCCGCGAGGTGCTTAGATCTGGCCCACAGGGCCTCCTTGGAAACAGTTGACCCACAGTGCCTCTACCAGTGAAAACAGAGCTCGCAAGGGCTGCGCATGGCCCTCCCGAGCTCCATTTTCACTGGCAGAGGGTTGCAGGAGGCCGTCCCAGGTGAAAATGGAGCTCAGGAGCCTGTTTTTGCTGGCAGAGTGCTCAGGCCACCACAGGCGCCCAAGACATGAGTGATGTCACCCTGGCCATGCACACCCTGGCCATGCCCATCCCAGCCCCCCCAAAGTCAAACACAACCCTGGTGTGGCCCTCAATGAAATCGAGTTTGACACCACTGCCATATCCTATCTGTATATGCACTGACATTCTTAAAGCAAGAGAAAGGCATTACATATTTCATGACTTTTACTAAGTCCTATATATCACATTTTTTTAACAGAGCACTTAACTTTGCTCATAAACAACATAACTGCAACCACCAATAGGATTAGGTAGAGGAATTATATTTCTGAGACCGTATTGAATTACTGGCCAGTCAGAGTAGACAATCATGTACACATTTCTCTCTTTAATACTCTATTTGTGATTAACAATTGCACCAATTATGCTAGTCAGCAATTTCTTTATTCACTATTTCTTATAAAGGTGAAAGCAATATATATCTCCCATGACTGGAAGTTCTCCCATGATGCAAGTTTAACAATATCCAAAATATGCAAGATACTCAACTAGCACAGTCAATAAGAGCAATGTACATCAGGAAGCAGTGTAGCTTTTAAACATGATTACACTGATTAAGTAATTAAATGGTTGAGTTTCCACTACAGGTGGTCCTAACTTAGCAACCACTCATGTGGTGACTGTTTGAACTGATGACAGTGCATGACGAGTGGTACATAGGACCAATCCTTGAAGTACCAGCCATCAAAGCATCCCCATTGTCATGTGATTGTGATCATGGGGGCGCAGTGGTTAGAGCGCAGTACTGCAGGCTACGTCTGTTGACTGCCGGCTGCCTGCAATTTGGCAGTTCAAATCTCACCAGGCTCAAGGTTGACCCAGCCTTCCATCCTTCCGAGGTGGGTAAAACGAAGACCCAGATTGTTGGGGGCAATATGCTGACTCTGTAAACCACTTAGAGAGGGCTGTAAAGCACTGTGAAGCAGTATATAAGTCTAAGTGCTATTGCTGTCTAGGCACCCTGCTCACAATTATGACATTACAGTGTCCGTGGTCATGTGATTGCCATTTGCCAGGCAATAAGGCAGTGGGTCCTCGTTTAATGATCCCTGTGACATCCTTATTTAATGATTACAACTGGAAATGCCAGAATTTCCATAACTAAGTGGTGCAGTCATGTGAGATATGCTGTATCTCTTAAGATGTCCCTTAACTATAGAAATTCTAGTCTCATGTACCATTGTTAATCAAGAACTACCTATACTCATTTCATATGGGAACCGGTATCTGCTTTTTCTGTGATTACCTGTACATAGGCTTTGGTGAATTAAAGAAGACAGGTGAGAGGTAGTGAAACAACAAAACAAGAGGTAGTCTGATTGACAGCAGATTCACAGGCATTACTAGTATTAACAGCAAGATCAAATAGGACAATTTTGCCATTGACTCCAGTACTGTTCTACCTCAAAACTGTCCTTTTATTTTCTTCTATGAACCAGAATTTATCAAGTTATTCGTAGGACTGGTAATATCCCTAATATTTTTAGTCATGGAACCATTGGGCACGTTTAGAAGTTTCAACACATACTGAAAAAGCTCAAGTGAGATCTCATTGGGCAATTTTTAACCAACACACATCATACTGAAGACTAGGTTTGGTGCCTAGAAACTGGGAAACGGTGAGTTCTAGTCCTGCCTTAGCCATGAAAGCTAGCTGGGTGACCTTGGGCCAGTCACTCACTCTCACTCAGTCCAATTCACCTCACAGGGTTGTTGTTGTGGGGAAAATAGTAGGAGAAAGGAGAATTGGTATATTCACCGCCTTGAGTTGTATATGAAAAAAAGTGGCATATTTTTTTTAAAAAAAAATCCTAGACTGGAAAGAATGTATCCCCAGGTGTTCAGAGAGCTATTCTTCTTGCTACCTGCCACCCTTCTTCTCCTCTTTCTAATTGAACCTGGAAGTTTCTTAAGACAGAATTCCTGCTCTGTCTCTGTAATTTAGCAACTCTACAAAAAATCTCCACTTTCTCAATTAATGGCTGTCAGCTGAACTTGTAACCTGCCTCCTCTGCAGCTATTTTGCATTTGTGATGCTGTGAACTGTCAGAAAAATCTGTTGCCTTTTGGGTTGATGCACAGGGAGCCATTTCACACCATCTTTTGAGCTCTCTGTGAGTGGGGAATGTGCCCCTGTGTGGCCCTGTGAAGCCCCCTCAACATTGTGAGAAACCAAACGAGGGAATTTTGGCTCTTTCTCAAACTTTTCTTCCTTCTCCCATTGCCTGATTCATCTTTTAACCAGCTTTATTTGTGGCAACACAAGGCTCTATGTTGCTATGCTTTTTTTTTCTTCTCACCACCTCCACACCTGACATCTTCGGCAGAACAAAAGTATGCTATTATAACGGAGCATAAAATGGGCTTGAGTATTTTACTACTGACAATTTGAAAACAAAGTGAGAAGGGAGAGAAAGACTGGCACATTTTATCAGGTTGTGCAGGTGGCCAAAAGTTCCTAAGGGGATGAATATCTCCAATTCATCTTTCTTTTTCTTTTAATCTCCCCTCTTTCTGTGATATAAGCTCCTTGTGCCAATGAGCAAACGATGTAGTTTCTCTTCAAGTTTCCATTTCAGCCTCATGGGAATAGAATAAGCTGAAAGAGGCAATTAGCCCACTTCTGTATCTTAAACATGCTTGGTTCTCTGTGTGTAGCTTTAATTTGTGGTTCCTACCCAGGGGTGAAATGCTCCCGGTTCGGGCGTGCCTGCCGGTCGTTGGAGAACCGGTAGTGACAGCAGCGCGAGGCTTCGCCCACCCGCCTGGACGCCGCCATTTGGGGTTTTTTACCCTCTGCGCATGTGCAAAGCGTTCTGCGCATGCGCAGAGGGTTAAAAAACCCAAATGGCGGCATCCGGGCGGGTGGCCGAAGCCTCGC
This sequence comes from Thermophis baileyi, assembly GCA_003457575.1. Lineage (NCBI taxonomy): Eukaryota > Metazoa > Chordata > Lepidosauria > Squamata > Dipsadidae > Thermophis > Thermophis baileyi. Next base: position 1,566,313 of record QLTV01000373.1, read on the forward strand.
GCTGCCGTCACTACCGGTTCTCCGACCACCGGCAGGCATGCCCGAACCGGGAGCATTTCATCCCTGTTCCTACCACTCTTTGACTGCACACTGATGCAAAGAAATCGGTTAGGAATTGCACTGTCAGCCATCCTATCTGATTCTCAAGGAATTTTATTCTAAATCTGGTTGTTTTCTATAAGCACTTGTATCATAATAAAATTCCTCTCAATAAAAATCTTCAGGTTTTTAAACAAAATTAAATGCTCCTCAAATCCAGATTTTTTTTCACCATGTAACTCTCCAGAGCAAAATGCTATGGAGTTGTAATGAAAAGCAATGAAAGGATCCTCCCCCTCCAACATGGTGCTCTTCACCTCTGCCTAGTATTCCAGACCCTGTAATTCCAATGCCAATGCTGGATTGGCATCATGAGAACTGAAGTCCAGCAGAACTGGAAACCTTTCAGGTCGAGAAGGTAGCCTTCATGTCTCATTAAAGAGAGATCCAACTGGAGTTAAGGAGAAATTTGCCAACAGTGAGAACAATTAATCAGTGGAACGGCTTGTCTCCTGAAGTTGTGGATGTGCTCCATCGCTGGAGGTTTTTGGTTTTCAATAAGAGTTTGAAAACCCGCAATGGTATAAGGTCTCCTGCTCGAGCAGGGGGCTGGATTAGAAGACCTTCAAGGTCCCTTCCAGCCCTATGATTCTACGCTAACATTTGTTAAGTGAGCTTTGCCCCATTTTACGACCTTTCTTGCCACGGTTGCTAAGTGAATCACTGCAACTTTTAGCTTAATAATATGGTTGTTAAGTGAATCTGGCTTCCCCGCTGACTTTGTTTGACAGAAGTTTGCAAAATGTGATTAAAAAGTAAAAGGTAAAGGTTCCCCTCGCACATATGTGCTAGTCGTTCCTGACTCTAGGGGGCGGTGCTCATCTCTGTTTCAAAGCCGAAGAGCCAGCGCTGTCCGAAGACGTCTCCGTGGTCATGTGGCCGGCATGACTAAATGCCAAAGGCACACGGAACGCTGTTACCTTCCCACCAAAGGTGGTCCCAATTTTTCTACTTGCATTTTTTACGTGCTTTCGAACTGCTAGGTTGGCAGAAGCTAGGACAAGTAACAGGAGCTCACTCCATTACGCGGCACTAGGGATTCGAACTGCCGAACTGCCGACCTTTCTGATCTACAAGCTCAGTGTCTTAGTCACTGAGCCACACCTGCCAGAGGTTCCTTCTGTGGAGATAGTATACTACTATTTTACAATTTACCAGTATATTGTTCAGGACTGGTTGCAGGAACAAACTAATTGATATTAGAAACCTCAGCCAGCTTTATAGAGTTCTACATCCTACATGAAATTGAATCTTAACCAGTGGATAAATAAGGCAACAATACACGAGCACACAATAGATACAAAGGTAATGTAAACCGCTCCAAACTCGACTGCAGACACTACGACTTCAGCAACAGAGTGATCAATGCCTGGAATTCACTACCTGCCTCTGTGGTTTCTTCCCCAACCCCAAAAAACTTTAACCTTAGACTGTCTACTGTCGACCTCACCCCATTCCTAAGAGGTCTGTAAGGGGCGTGCATAAGCGCACCAGCGTGCCTACCGTCCCTGTCCTACTGTCCTATTGTCCTCATCTATCTGTATTCACTTTGATTATGTTTATGTTTATACCTATACCTGCTATCTTGTACATGTTTGACAAATAAATAAATAAATAAATAAATAAAATAAAAGGTGATTACATAACCCCAAGACACTGCAGCCCTCCTAAATAGGACTCAATTGCCAAGCCTCTGAATTTTGATCCCATGACGATGGGGATGCCCCAATGGTCGCAAGTGTGAAAAAACGACCGCAAGTCCCTTTCTTCAGTGCCATTGTAACTTTGAACGGTCACTAAATGCACTGTTGTAAGTCGAGGACTACCTGTACAAATGCCATTCTCCTCTGCTTGAAAAATTCCTTGGCAAGTCTCCCTTCTTCCTTTCCTCCAGATCAAGCAACTTCTCTAAAGATATCCCAAAGGTGCTTTTTTTTTTTCAAAGAGGCAACTGGACTTTCTGGTGTCCAGTTGCCTCTTGGGGGGGGGGGAAGCACCTTTGGGACAACCATGACCTGGATGACAGAGAATCTCCATAGACTTCTCTAAAGATATGGAAACTTGGTGCAGGAGGGCGGGGAGAGAGAATCCGAGCCCTTGAGAGCCGTTCTAGACCGCGCTTGAACCCCAAGACCTGACCTCAGATTCTGTTCGCCTTCCCGCGCGCAGCGGGACTACATCTCCCAGAATGCCCCAAGTGCTCCGCCCCGCCGGCTCATCCCAGTCCCCGCTTCTCCGCCCGCTTCTCGCCTCGAGGGAGGCAGGAGGACGGAGGCGCGTGGAGAAGGGACCGCGACAACAAGTGCCCGATGGAGCCAGCGGGGACGGGCAGCGGCGCTTTTTGCTCCCCATGGGAGTCAAACCTCTGGAAAAGGTCCGTGAAGAGGGCAGGAAGGGGCTGATCGGGCGCTGCCTGGAGATTAAAAGGGACGGGAGTTTTATCTCTACTTTCCTAAGCCCAGGGGATGGTCTTTTCCCCCCGATCCGACCCGGTTCATCGGGTTTTAGCCCATTTGCTAGGTGTTGACAGTTTTAAAAAAAAAATGCACTGAAGCTAAAATAGCAAAAGCGGACGGGATGTATACCCCGCGCGGTAAGACGAGGTTGGGGGAGTCGGACACACCTCGGATGGAAAACTGCGAAGCTTCGCAAATCGCCTCTGGATCGGCTTCAAACGCGTCGGGTGAATGTTGACCCGCTCTTGGATGGAGCGATATAAATCGCAAGCCGGTTACCCTGCCCCTTTCCCCTTCTCCCCCCCCCCCCCCCCATCCCAACAGGCGCATACTTTCTGTTTCAGGTGAGCCGTTTTGGTAGGTCTTGCTTCTTTCTCTTATTGCACTTGGAGGAAAGCGGAGAGCTGCCCCTTTGAACCATCATCTAGAGATGATTTCACGGGCAGCTTTTCTGATCAGAGGCTGGGAGATGGGATTCCAGGAAGTGCTTCTCTCTCTCTCTCTCTCTCTTTCTCTCTCTCTCTCTCTCTCTCTCCCTCTCTCTCTTTCTCTCTCTCTCTTTTTTTTCCCCCCCTTCCCCTCCTGGGATGTTCAGATTTCCACTGGAGAACACAGATCCTGGGTGACATGAGCTGGGAGGGATTTGCTGGCTCCTTTCTGATTAGATTTTGCATTTGAGTCTGGGTGAATGTGAGATGCCAAGTCTGACTTTGCCCTTTTGAATGGCATTTTGCAGGGGGTTGGTGGGTTTTGCCCTTGAGTGCTGGAAGTGGTGAAGGATCTGTGTTGAAAAGAAGGATCTTTTCTTTTCTTTTTTCAAAATTTGCAAAGGGTTATTTCTAAAAGCCGATTAGAGTTCCTAAATTGGTTTAAGATAAGCAGAGTTTAGCTTTCAGTGACTGGTTAAAGCCTTCACATTGGCTGTTCCCCGTCCGCTTGCAGAGACACTGGATAAAAATCAGGGCAATGACTATAATCCCTATTGCAGTTCTGCTACATTTCCCTTTGTCTCACAACAGATCTACCGATGAAGCTGCTTCTCCTCTTCCTATGGCAACTGCAGGCTCAAAAAGAAGGCATCTCCAAGTAAATTTATTTAACTGAGTGGAGGTGGTGGCTGAATCTGAAGCCAGCAAAATGGGAGCCAAAGGTCAGAAGTTGCGGGCAAAGTCACCTCACAACCACTGAGGTGGCAACCGGCTGCATTTGCCAAAACTACAGAGATGTAAATGGTCAATTGGACTTGTGCTCTGAAGCACCCATGGCATGTATGGAGATCTTGCAAGTCGCCAGAGAGGGAGCTCCATCAGCTGAGTGCCACGGTGTAGGTTGGAGCTTGTACGCTACGTCATGCCAGGGCCGGCCTGATGAAAGTGAGGCAAAGAATAGATTCCTAGTTATGACTGCTGAATGCTGCGAGCAGCATTGTAAAGCTGCTGTACAGGAAGCCAAGGAAGAACCTGCTCAGCCTGCTCTCGCCCTCCTTGCGGTATCATCCTTGTCCCCAGAAATTACGACAGCCGGTCATTTCACCTGCTCCAACTTTTCAAAGGAAGAGAAGGAGACCGCCTCCAAAAATGCCTGTTGTTGTGAATCGGAGACGTCCTTCACCTGTGTGGATGAAAACACTAACCACCTAAATCACCCAGGGAGTCTTGCACATCGTAGCTGTTGCCAAGACCAAGAGTTCCTTCCCCATCCTGACCCTGACACAGAGATGCCTTCAGAATGGCCCTACGATCCACCTTCCTTAATTTCCGAGGAAGAGGATGACGTTGGCTCCGAAGCCGCTGGTGGAAAATCTATTGATTACAGCTTCATCAGTGCCATCTTGTTCTTGGTCATTGGGATTTTGTTGGTGATCGTTTCCTACGTGGTGCCCAGAGATGTAACTGTGGATCCCAGCACAGTGGCAGCACGGGAGATGGAGCGCCTAGAGAAGAAGAGTGCCCGGATTGGGGCTCACCTGGATCGGTGTGTAATTGCTGGCCTCTGTCTGTTGACCCTGGGAGGTGTTGTGTTGTCCAGTTTACTGATGATGCAAATGTGGAAAGGAGAACTCTACAGGAGGAACCGATTTGCAGCTTCCAAGGAGTCAGCCAAACTGTATGGATCTTTCAATTTCCGAGTGAAATCTTCTACAAGTGATAATATGGAGTTATCACTCGTGGAAGAGGAAGCTCTTGCTGTAACAAGTTAGCCTGGCCTTGAAGCAGCAAAAATGGGAGTAGGGGATAATTTGCATTAAATGGAAGCAAAGGATCCTTAAAATAGCTAAGCGCTACTGACAAAAGCGCCTTTGCCAACACATTAAAGGAAATTTTGCATTATAAAGATGTATAATGTTAAGCAGGGAAAAAGAAAAGAGATCATGTTCAAAGTAGGTTCTACAGGTAGTTGTTAGCTTCCAACCATTCATTTAGTCACCATTCAAAGTTACAAAAAAAAAAGTGATTTATGACTAATTTTTTCACACAACTGTTACCGTATCCCCACGGTCATGTGATCAAAATTCAGGCGCTTGGCAACCGGCATGTATTTATGACTGTTGCACTGTCCTGTTTTCTTGTGATTATCATTTGTAACCTTCCCAGTCAGCTTCTGACAAGCAAAGTCAATGGGGGAAGTCAAGTTTGCTTAATGCCCGCATGATTCAATTAACAGTTGCAGTGATACTTAACAACTGTGGCAAAAAAAGGTTGGAAAACAGGGCGCAACTCACTTAACAATTGCCTTGCTTCCCAACAGAAATATTGGGTTCAATCGTGGTCATATGTCGAGGACTACCTGTACTCTCTATATAAAGTGTAGAGCTGTCTTGGCGTTCATAGAAACCAGCTATGGTGAATTTCCAAGCACGTGAACTCTGAAGGAAGTTTCAGTCAGAATTGTGATAGTCAGCAGGGTGATACCACATTAAACTGTCTACATCAGAGTTCCCCAACCTTTCTGGGTTGGTGGCCCAGGGGGGAAAAGGGGCAGGCGCCTTCATGCGTGCGTGCGAACGGGGCCGCGAGCGTTGAGTGGGTGCTTGAGGCCCTGTTCGCACGCGCGCATGAAGGTCTACACTGGCGTGAGTGGGGGTATGTGCTCGTGGCGACGCTAGCGCTCGCGCCATGCTCACGGCAATATGCCCGTGTGACACCGCAATTGTAGCGGGACTGCGGGGGTGCACTCGCGCACATGCGCATGCACTGGCCAACCACTCACAACCCAGTGGCCAACAGGCCATGGCCTGGTGGTGGGCCGTGGCCCACAGGTTGGGGATCCCTGGTCTATATTATCAGACTGCAACAGCTATTTCATTTACTTAGTTACTTATTCATAGGATTAATATTCCAACTTTTATCCAGGACCAGCTTCTAATTGTTACCCACATCATCAGTCCCATGAGGCTTGCATCAAATTCAGCTACAGAGTTTTCCATGATTGAGAAATAGACTTGAACCTTGGGTCTCCTAACCCTAGTCTAGCCTCTTAGCCATTACACCATTACATCAGACAGGTTTTCAAGGCCATGTGGGAATTGCATTTATTATGAGCTGCAACATTAGTTTTGTGGAACCACTTCAGGGCATTATTAGGGAGATGAAAATGCTGCTCTTGAATCTATATCTAGACCTACTATTTCAGTTTCCCACACAATGATGCTATGCTGAAGACATTGGAGGAAACGGAAGTGGCAACGTGAATAGTTAGGCAAGATATTGTGAGTCTTCTTGGAGTTGTGTCCTAGCACGGCAAGCCCTACGAAATGACGCACACACACTGTTTGCAAAATAATACCCTCTTACTACTAATAAAGGATTCTTAGTAGCTAGATTTTAAAGTCCTTAAATAACAAGAAAGTCCGTCGTGCCAAAAGTCCGGTATAAAGTTGGCCAGCATTCAAACCCCCAAAGTAAACAGGCAATTAGTTCCTCCGTTATCAGTAACTCCCAGAAGTTGGCAAAAAGCACGGAATGAATTAGCTCAGCAACTGAAAGTAGAGAAATAA
>QLTV01000373.1:1572908-1589357 GCA_003457575.1 Thermophis baileyi
AGACCCTCCTCTTCTCCTGAGTCAGTCAGCTCCAACTGAGGAGGTGCAGAAGTCCCTGGTTGGCTGTCATCCTCTGGCACTGAGTCCCCCTCGGTATCTGACTCAGGTGCCAGGTGCACAGGACGATATTGCCACGCCTCAGTCGGCTCTTGGTCCTCTGGATCCATGGGCGGCTGCGCGGGACTCGGGCAAGCCACAACAGTTAGGTTGTTAGGATTCTAGCAGCTACTCTTGGGTGCTGGATTCTGTCAGTGGCCCTGATGCGTTATATGGGTCCTCTGTTCAACTGTATAGTGTCTTAATTATATGAAGAGGCCATCCCTGATTAATACCATATCATTGCAGAGCAAGCTAGAAAGTGTAGAAAGTCAAGAGTGGCTCTCTGTTGTTCAGAAGACTGGGCATAAGATAATTCAAGTTACAGGAACTCAAATTCTGATTGAATATTAGGAAACCAAACACCTAAGTATTAAAACAGTTGGAAATTAGAATCAGGTAGCCAGAGAAGTTCACTTAATTCCAAATTAATGTTGGAGGGCTGGTGGTAAGGTGGAAAAGAGGCTCTGTGGTCTCAGTCAGTTGTCCCAATTCTTTGATTAGGTGCCCAGGTTCAACATAGGAATCTTGGGCAAATGCAGTTGCTGGTTCTTTAGCTGACTTTGATTGAGTTGTCAGCCAAGCCTAGGTAGACAAGATCAGAAAAGGCTACAGGAAGATTAGAACTACTATACTTTATTAAGAGAAGTTACGATAACATGATTTTTTAAACCTGATTGTGCTATCCCTCCCCTTCCTTCCTTCCTATACTCCAGTGGATCAGAGAAGGGTTTGCTTGAGGCACTTCCAATTATTATCTTACTTCCCAGGACTTAAAGAAAGTCTCTGCCCTCTGCCTAGATCAGGGCTCGCCAACTTTGGCAACTTTAAGACTTGTGGACTTCAACTCCCAGAATTCCTCAGCCAGCTTTGCTGGCTGAGGAATTCTGGGAGTTGAAGTCCACAAGTCTTAAAGTTGCCAAGGTTGGAGACCCCTGGCCTAGATAATAGTTCTCACATATTTCTATCAAGGTGATTTCCCTTACTACATAGGTGAATGTATCCAATTTGTACTGTATGTTCATTCAAATAAGCATGAAATGGAAAGCATGTTTTGTTTTGAACCTGGAGCAAACAGATTGTTTCTTGGAAGTTCTGCCAAGTTTCTGGCTGGGATATTGTTTGGCAGAAAACCTGAAACAAATTAGAAGTTCCAGCTTTCAGCTGAAACCCAAAATCCAGACAAAACTTATAGGGCAAGTAGAGCAAAGTTAGAGCACTTCACCCCTCCCTCCACAGTGCCTGTGCACTGATCCACCCACCAATCTTCTTGCTCTGCCTCTCCTTATGCTGTGATTTAAGCCAAGGACATTGGTGATGGCAGTAAAGGGAGGTAAGGAAAAGAGGGCAGGCAGACCAGGGGTGGGTTCTGGTTTTCTTCGCTGCCGGTTCGCTCAGTGTCGCACCGTGTGGGCACGCTTCGCATATGCGCAGTGCTTAAAAAGGGCTGCGCATGCGCAGAATCAAAAAACAAGATGGCGGCACCTACGGCGCTGCTGAAAGAACTGGTTTGGGGGTGTGGCAGGCCTGGGTCGCTGCCGGTTCTAGCGACCCAGGCCGCCAAGTTACTACCTGTTCTATAGAACCGGTCCGAACCGGGAGGAACCCACCTCTGAGGCAGACTAATTGAATATGTTGATTTGAAGTCAAAGACAGCTGTGCAACTATCCACCCAGTCCCCTTCCCATAATCCTATCAGTGCCTTCTCTGTTGTGGCCGCTGCCATCCATTGCTTTGGCTTTATCCCACTCTACCACCCAAATATTTCTGCCTAGAATACACATGTTGTGTTCTGCATACAACGGACTAGAAACTAGCTGATTGATGCACATAGTAATTCATATATAGAATAAAGAGCCAGTGGTTAGAGTGCAGTGTTGCAGGCTAACTCTGCCCACAGCCAGGAGTTTGATCCTGACCGACTCAAGGTTGACTCAACCTTCCATCCTTGCGAGCTTGGTAAAATGAGGACTCAAATTGTTGGGGGGTAATATGCTGACTCTGTAAACTGCTTAGAGAGGGCTGTAAAGCACTATGAAGCGGTAAATAGAAATAGAATAACAGAGTTGGAAGGGACCTTGGAGGTCTTCTAGTCCAACCCCCTGCTTAGGCAGGAAACCCTACACCACTTCAGACAAATGGTTACAAGACAATCTCTTCTTAAAAACTTCCAGTGTTGGAGCATTAAGTCTAAATAAGTCAGTGTTATTGCTATTACTATTTTGGAACTGCTAGATTTAATAGCAAGATATCATGTGTCGAAGGACAGGCTATCTGTTCATATCTAGACCAGACTTGATATATGCTGGCATAATTCAAAATAGATAAGTCTGAACAACTATAATTTCTGTGGGTCCTGAGAAAGTTTTTGATATGGTTTATTGGAAGGTTTTTGAGGTTAGCTTTGTATAATTTTGGATTTTGGAGTGATGTATTTTATTTAATTCTGAAATAATAGATGGTTATTTGTGGTGCCAGAGATAGGCTCACTAAAAAGGAGTAATGAATAATCTGGAGTTTTGAATGTGGGATATCTTATTCCCACATATGTTCCATCATTTGATATTGCAGTCATCATGTGATGTGCCAAGTTTATTGAATTAGTCCCTTATCACTAAACCTGAGATGCTATCTTGACTTTTGCATTTTAGTAGACCATATGCACATGATAGGGTAGCACTTCCTATTTTTCTTCTACATCAGTACTTTTTAAACCTGGCTACATTAAGATGTATGGACTTCAGTTCTGGCTGGAGGATTCTGACAGATGAAGTCCATCCATCTTAAAATTGCCAAGTTTGAAAAACATTGTCTAGGTTATGTCTATATTCTTTTCCAAAGAAGTCCTATGATTCTCCAGTCTTAATAGGACAAGAGATTCGGAGGGTAATATTTGGGAAGATTTGGGAAAAATATTATTAATTTTGTCGCTCAGAACATGGTGCTTTCTACTTTCTGTGGATTTTTTTGTCTCAGTAAATCCATAGTTCTCTCTCCACCCCACTCACTTCTCTAAAACATGAATAGTTCTCATTCTAAACCACCAACATCACAATAGCATCCATGAAATAGTTTTGTAGTACTGCTTCAATTACTACAAATATGGGAACTTGTTAGAATGAATTTTTTCCAGAAGGGTTGCCAATTTACAACAGATCTGTACAAAAAGCTTTAGGAAGATGGAGATAATTACTTCAAACGTGGATGGAGATCCTTCAAATAACAATGTTCATATTTATCAGGACATTTCTCGTAATCAAAATGGGATGGATACTAGTTTCTCATGGTGCTGTTCTCTTCTAAGTGAGATAAGTAATGTTATGCAAAGTACAGAAAAGAGTAAGAAATAACACAATAAGCCAATAGAATTAAGGTGCAAGATGAGAAAAGGGGGAAGTATAACTAGCCAAGTGAACAGAAGCTTCTACACGGCCATTTTCAACACACAGATCTTACAGCAGATCACATATTAATCAGAACCTTTCTACCACTATTTGCCCATCTTAATATCTCCATGTTCCCATCTTTAATAAACTTTCTACCAAATTTTCAATTTTATCTATTTGAGATTTTCATCATTTTCTGCATGTTTCTGTTAAACCAATTACCTTAGACGTGGATATTAAATTTTCAGATTTACACTCCTTGTTGCATCATATAATCCAATCCATCATTCAGTGCAATGGGTTCTCAGCCTATGCAGCATCTATTTTACAGAGCATATGCATAATTATATTCCTACCCAGCACATTTCTGTCATCACTTCAAGCATTCCATATACATTTGTCCATCGATACTTTAAGTAACCAAGATGGTACCATAGAGGAACAAATATTTGCCGTGGCTTGATACAATAAAAAGGCCCCTCAGTGGAAGGGATGTTATAAGCTACAAAACTGTTCTGACCCAGCTCCCCAAACACAACGTTAACTCAAAGATTCCTTTATTAGGAGTGCCAGCAGCCCCGGCAACAAGTTTCTCTCTCACTGCAGGCTAACAAGTCCGTCTGGCTGGAAGATAAATAGTTGTCTGCCACATCTATTCATCTCCGCCCCCTGCCTTTATCTCCAGAGCTAGGGTGGGGCTTCACTAGCAGCGGTGGCTCTTCGTTCCCAAGGATCGGCCCAAGGATTTCCACTGCTCTCCTCTGCCTTCTGAGCATCCGCGCATCAGGCACTGGACCCAGCTGTTCCTCCTCTTCCTCATCAGCCACCTCCAGACCTGGGGGCTGTTGACTCTCCATCTGAGGGCTGACGGACAGCCCAGGCTCCGCCTCTGTCTCTCTCTCTGCCAGCTCCATTCCCTCTTCCCCCTCAGAGCTTCCAGGTTGCCTTGATGCTGACCCTGACTCCCACGCCACCTCCTCCTCTGATTCGGCTGCTGGAGGGGCCGGCGGCTGACAGGCCACAACAAAACCAAGAGTACAAAGGGCTCCAGAGTGCCAGCTAATGTAGATCAGGACTCAGGGCTCAGGGGGACAAAGGAAATCTCTTGAAGCTTTCTAAGTCCAGCTACTTGACTTAGATCAGGCTATTTAACTGAACCGTGCAAATGTCATGCTATGAAAGTGTGCTGGTATTTAAAAAGTCATAAGCAGATGGTGGTATAATTAGTTTCATAATTCTAAAACACTTCAGACTGGACCATTTTCCAGGTATCTCTGTGAGTTGGCTGGACAGTGATTTGGCAGTCAATAGATATTTGCATATTTCCAAAATTAAGTGTCCCAACTCCCTTTAATTTAATAGAGAATACACACGGAAAAGGGGGCTTTGATCCCTCTGTAACCCTCTGGGGCATTCTTCTTGATCCTGGCAGCCTCTGAGCTTTTGGCTATGATTCCTTTCCCTAAGCAAAATGGATTCTTGACATGAGATGTCAGGATGATGCAAGTGGAAAAAACAAGAGGGCTGAATTGGAATGTCTTCTGCTCTATTTATCACAACCACACTTTTATTTCTTTATTTCTGTTGGAGCAGTATAGTAGCACATCCTTCTCCAAGGATAGCAGTCCTGGTCTGCCAAAAGATAAGTGACTAGAGGGCTGTAAAGAGTTTGACAACTTTTAAGATATTTGGACTTCAACTCCCAGAATTCTCCAAATGGCATTAATATACTGTATCCACACGTGTTAAAGTTGCCAAGGTTGAAAAGGCAGCTTTAAAAGGTTCTGATCTTTACCCACTTAAGAAGTGGTTTAAAATACACAGTTTATGTATTAGCCATAGCAATAGCACTTAGACTTATATACCGCTTCACAGTGCTTTACAGCCCTCTCCAAGCGGTTTAGAGTCAGCATATTGCCCCCAACAATCTGGGTCCTCATTTTACCGACCTTGGAAGGATGGAGGCTGAGTCAACCTTGAGCCTGGTGAGATTCGAACTGCCAAATTGCAGGCAGCCGGCAGTCAGCAGAAGTAGCCTTGCAGTACTGCATTCTAACCACTGCGCGACCTCAGCTCTTAATTAATTAATTAATTTCTCAAGCTATGATGAAAGCAAAGCCTTGCAAGATTTGGTTTTTGTGCTGTGCTGTTTCTACTTTCCAAAATCCGTCACCAGTAGACTGAGAGTCAACACTGTTGTAAGAGGGTGCCATAGTGGTTAAAATACCAGAATGATTGTAAGCATATTGGCTTTTAATTCTCTGTTAAAGTGGGCTATGTTAGCCATGCTTTCTTGCAGGCTTGTTTTAAGGATCTGGAAATCCTGGGTTTTTCCAAAAGGTGCACTCCACACAACCAAATCAAGTAATATAGTAATAATCTTCACACAACAAAGTAGACCACAGTTTGGTTCACTGTGTTGGTCAAACTCGGTAAAGATAATCATGTCTCTTCTGCAATTGAAGCTTTTCATCAGGATAAATCCACGTTGCATTACACAAGTGTATTGATAATATCAATTTATTGTGTTACTAAATTGTTACTCTGCATTCATAAAAGTCTGGCCACATGTTCCCCAATGCTATTGCCTGGTTTTATAACAGTGAGTTTTATTTCAGTCTGTTCATTCTGAAAGAGAATTGTATTTTAGTTTTTCCTTTTTCCAAAATTAATTGCAGGATATGTGATACAGCATGATACAGGGTTGTACAATCTGGGAGAAGGAAGCTGTAGATAATGTTAGTGCTATCTGGATAGAAGTAAAATTTTAAAGTTTTCTGTATCTCTTTGCTCCTATTTAGGGATATCTAGATATGGTAGCCTTAAATACTGCTGCATACGTAGCCATATACCACATTATTAAACATATTGTTGCTCTTTGATGTGCTTAGTTTAAAACAGAAAGAACAAGGAAATATATATTTATGGGACTGTGGGATTACCTGTATAATGTCAGAACATACACATTTCACATACACATACACAGTTCACATAAGCTGGATAAATAAAGAGAGGTAGCAGAGTCTTATGTGTTTAGGTGAATAAGAATTGTGAGCAAATTCAGCTTAAATACCTGTTGATTAAGTTGGCCACAGCAAAACTAGCTTTGAAAGATGTTTGTTTAATCAAATCATGGTGATTATTAGTGCCTCTTTAATGAGGCCTTGAGTCTTAGACAGGTCTTCATGTGGGTCAGAAAAAATGGAGAAGAAGACATCTAGTGCTGCTTCTTGTTGTGATCATATAAAAAATATGATTTGATGCAGTCAAATTTTCCCAAGCAAGGCAATAAAAGATGGTCACATATTATGGCTGTAAAGCCATCATTGAGTTTCTTTGGACAAGATAAGTCCCAGGATTACGTAAAATCGAACTGCTTTGTTTCCTTGCCACAAATGCCTGAAGAAACAGAAGTATCAGAAATGTCATAATTTTTAAACGGCAACATTCAAGAGCAATATTGTTTGCAGCACTGACTCACTAAGATTACTATACCTGCTGTGTCTGTACATTTCATGGCAAATGACTAAATGAGTTTGTTCCTGGAATTTCTAATAGGTCTGCTCTGAAGATAGTTAACTAGGCTACAAAGGTAGAATATTTCTTAAAAGGTCAGAATTAAATTTATTGATTTATTTTAAAACATCTTTATGCCCTTTCCTCTTAAGAGGGTTAATATACTGTATATACTATAAAACATATAAAATGACACTCAGATTATTTGGCAGTCATAGCCTGGCTTCAAAATGTATTCTACTTTAAAGCTTGAGGAAATTCAAGCTTTTGGGCAAGGTTTATATATTTTGGGCAATTTTATATATTTCAATGTTTCTATTCCATGGATTCTTGGTGGCTTACAATCACCATACATAATGCATGTGTAGAAATACCATAAAACCAACATCCTGTTGGCCAACTCATTAGCCAGCGTCAAAACTATCAAGCTTATCTAGAACCCTGTTTTTCAAAGAGTCTTTTACATTACCAAGTTCAAGATTCACGTTTTCTCTAGAAGCTGTTCGTGAATTCTGAATGGTTTTTGTTGGCTTTTTCCCCCTGTTCAGTCTTTAATCATCCTGTGAGTTACAACCCAGCAGCCATATATTCAGTGGCTGACATGTTTGGTAAGCCCGATAAGACTTTCCATAAACAGCACAATCCAGAAGGAAGGCGAAGTGGGTTAAGGGAAGGATTTGAGGTGTTTTTTTTTGCGGGGGGGGGGGGGCGGCTTAATCATTTGAAAAAAGTTGCAGTAAGAGAAGAAAATAGTACACAGATATTTAGAGAAATAGCTTCCTGAACACAAAACAGTTGCTGAGCATGTTATTGGCTATATTGCACACAGTGTGAGCAGTGAGACATAAAATCATTTCATTTGTGTTTTTTTTAATATCAAACTACCTGGGTAATCAAAGTTTTTATTAAATTTGAAATGTGTTTGAGATATTCCCAAAGATGCTTTTTTTTTCAAAAGGCAAGTGGACTTTCTGTGTTTTTGCTTGAAGACGTTTTGCGTGGAGAATGGAAGGATTTATATACCTTGCAGTCATCTGGTCATTAGCACTCTTTCTGAGAGTCAATGAAAAATATTCTCAGAAAAATAATTGACTCTCAGAAAGATACTGCATAATTTACTCTAAATTTGTGGACATCGTGTATGCTCTCTATTTCTAATTTCCAGAGTAAATTTATCAATACTACTCTGTTTTCTGAAGTCTGTCTGCCTCAGGGTAAGATAATAACTTTCAACCCTATTTATTATAGTGACCACTAATAATTTCCTAAGCATTTTTCATCTTTCTCTTTTGGGAAGTGTCTGTGGTAACTGATGCAGTTTTGTTCGGTAAAATCTAAATTCTGTTTGAAAAGCAAAACATGTTTTATTGTTAACTTTTTGCCATATGTATGATGCCTTATAAAAGGATGAATCGTGGTCTGTGGAAGTGTAAAATAAACATTTTAAAAATTAGTTTGTTGTCAGTGCATCTTCTTTTTTAACTTATAGTAGAACAGCATAATTTAAATTATACACACCATTTTTCACTAGTGTGGTAACTTCGAATTATTTAAATGCTGGGACTTGAAATCAGTTGGAAAAAGCAGGTACATAAGCTTCTGTTTTACAAACCTTATCTTCCTTTTTTAATTTTTGTGTGATCATATGATTGGAATTATAAGAACACAGAAAAAAATTCACTCTTACCTCTGAATCGAGCTGAACAAAATCACAAGTATGCTCACATACTGGACCCAAAACAAATTAACCACAGTGTGGCTTAATATGATAACCTGGTTAAACCATGCTAAGACTATCTCTGTGTTTCCACAATATGCGAAAATCCAAACTATCAACTCAATTTTTGCAGAGTCTACTGTGCTATGTGCACATAGCCTTTTATTTGATGGTATTTGCCATTACAAGTTACAAGTTATAGAATCCATTTGCAGCCTGGAATTAATAGAATATTTGTGCTTTATTTTAATTTGTTTCTCTCATTCTGTTTTCAAGATTTGGTGGTATGATTGTTGTTGTTTTTCCTCTCTCTTTATGGAAAAAGTGACATTATTGTAAGCTGCCCCAAGGAGGAGTGGGATCTCAATTTTTATAGAGAACATCTGGTAAGATTCAGTTCCATGTTCACCAAAATATCTTGTCTCCCAAACCTCAGCCAAAAAAAAAAAGGTCTTTTCTCTTAGTTCCATGTTCACCAAAATATCTTGTCTCCCAAACAAAAACAAAAAAAAAAAATGTCTTTTCTCAGTGCATGTTTAAGAGCGCCAGGAGAAACTGAGTCAGAGTTGGTGTCTTAAGACAGATTGGTTCAGAAACATTTAAATCTTTTTTTGTTGTTGTTCCTGCTCTGATAGATATAAGTAGATAGAGACAAACTCAAGAATTTGTGAATAAAGCAGTTCTAGCAGCAGGACAACTTCACAAAGAAGAGTGGAACGGTAGTACTTTTACGACATTTGCTGAAAGTCACTTTGGGGCATCAAAGCAAGGTGTCCATGGAGAGAATTCAGCTTTGCCCTGAAGCTCTGTAAAGTTTCACCCATGAGTAAAGCATCTTCCCAAAGTGGATGTATTTGGAATCCATATGCAAGCCTCTTTTTCTGGGTCTAGTTCAAAACATTTACCCATCAACATAGCTTGACTGTTGATGTTGGGCTTGATCCAGAAAGGCTCTGTTGAAATCCCCACTTGACTACATTGGGTGACTTTGGGCTTGTGCCTCCACCCAAAAGAGTTGTGGTTGTGATAGAAAAAGATGAGGAAAGGCGTTCTTGTATACAGTTAGTCGTCAAACTTATAACCACAATTGAGCCCAAATTTTCTGTTGCTAAGTGAAACAGTTAAGGGGATTTTGCCCCGTTTTACAACCTTTCATGCCACAGTTTAAGTGAATCACTGCAGTTAAGTTAGTAATGCAGTTATTAAATGAATCTGGGTTCTCCATTGACTTTGTTCACAAAGCGGAATCGCCAGGACATTGCAATGGTCATAAATATGAATTAGTTGCCATGTGTCTGAATTTCGATCACATGACCATGGGGATGGTGCAACAGTTGTGGGAAAGACAGTCATAAGTCACTTTTTTCAGTGCCATTGTAACTTTGAATGGTCACTAAACAAATGGTTGTAAGTTGAGGGCCACCTGCACTACTTGGAGTTCTCAAAAGGCATCAATGTACTACAGAAGATCCCTAAGCCTCTTAGGAATCTGGGGATGAAGCATGAACAGCCACTTGGGAGAGAAGGAAATCATTCCAAATCATGTGCAAATAGCAATAGCAATAGCACTTAGACTTATATACCACTTTATAGTGCTTTACAGCCCTCTCTAAGCGGTTCACAGAGTCAGCATATTGCCCCCAACAATCTGGGTCCTCATTTTACCCACCTCGGAAGGATGGAAGGCTGAGTCAACCTTGAGCCGGTGAGATTTGAAACGCTGAACTGCAGCTAGCAGTCAGCTGAAGTAGCCTGCAGTACTGCACTCTAACCACTGCGCCACCTCGGCTCTAAATCCACTCATTAGGGGTTTTTTCCCCACTGTTCAACATGTGAAATGATTATGTTAGCCTCTGACACCAGGGTGGGTGGGAGGAGGGAGGGGGAAGGAAGGAAGGAAGGAAGGAAGGAAGGAAGGAAATAAATGTCAGCACCACCCTGTCTTGAGATACTGTCATCAACACAGTTCCTTTAGTCAGTAGAAATTAAGAACAGGACAAGGAGAAAAAAAGATCAATCAAATAAAAATCATCAAATTTCATTCTGGTCAAGCTTTACTCCTGATAACTTGATGAGCAAACACATGGTTTTTCTTGGCAACAATATGGAACTGGGGTTTGTTTCTTTGTTTGTTTGTTTTCATTTTCCTAGACCACTGTTTTTCTAGGTTTGCAACTTTAAGATGCATGGACTTCATTCAACTCCC
The DNA here is from genome assembly GCA_003457575.1 of Thermophis baileyi. NCBI lineage: Eukaryota > Metazoa > Chordata > Lepidosauria > Squamata > Dipsadidae > Thermophis > Thermophis baileyi. The sequence goes on from QLTV01000373.1 coordinate 1,583,830, forward strand.
AGAAGTCCTCAACCAAGTAATGAGGAATGTTGACTGAGGAATTCTGGGAAATGAAGTCCACACGTCTTAAATTTGCCAAGGGTGAGAAATACCATCCTGGGCTTTAGTCCTTTTATTTATTTTTAATGTTCCATCCAATCACTAACAAATCCAACCTTCCTTACCTTGTTGTGATTAATCAAGGTCAGTTAAGTGGTATTACCTACGTGGGCCTCAATGAGACACTTAAATCAGGGGTGGGTTCCAACTTACCTCGCTGCCGGTTCGCTCCCTCCCGCGCACATGCGCAGTAAAAAAAATCCGAAAAAAATAATTTTAAAAAAGCCGAAAAAAAGATGGTGACCACATGCACAGTGCTGGAAGTCGGCTTCTGCGCATGCTCAGAAGGAAAAAAATTTTTAAAAATTCAAAAAAAAAATTCAAAAAAAATTCAAAAAAAAAAGATGGCGGCCCCCACAGACCGGCACCAACTGATCCGGTTCAGTGACGTCATCGTGACGTCACCAGTGGGCCACTACCAGTTCAGGAAAACCGGTCCGAACCGGGAGGAACCCACCCCTGACTTAAATGAAAAAAAGTAGCCTAAACCCCAGCATGGATAGATTTTCCTGTGATTAAGCTTCTGTTTTTTGCTTAGATGTGGGCATGCATTCCAAGTTTGCATCTCACTGCCTTTTACAAGGAAAGACAGAACATTGTTTTCTCAGTTTGTTTTCCTCTAAAGACAATAATAAGAAGTCAATCGTCAGGTAAGTATCGGTATTGCACTGTATAAATAGCTGCCGTGAATAATTTATCAGGTAGCAGAAGTAGACATTTTGTGCTGAATTGAATGGAATTCGGTCCATTTGCTTTCAACTGGGACAGTCATTTAATTGCTGGAGCCTTGTGCATCTCAACCAAGAACAAAGAAAATAAAGATTCAGCGTCCTACAGTCACTTGATAGGTTTTTCAACTATCTGATTTCTTTCAGACTCCCAATGAAATGGGAACATCATTTCTTCTTTCTAATCTAAAGGCAACGTTTTTGAGTAGAGCACAATTCTGGCTTGTGGATGAAGTATTGTAAAAGTGATTCGAGATTTGGTTATGAGTTCTCCCCTCCCTAATATTTTTGTTTAATTTAATCATATTTATTCTTTTTCTAAAGAATTCTAAGTGATTGGAATTAGCTCAAGAATCATCCGGGGCAAGTTGTTCTGAAGGCAAAATCTGCTTTTTTCTTGGAAATAAATTTTTATCACACTTTTTCTAATAACGATAATCAGAGTGGGTTGTTCCTGCTAGTGTGAGTTACAAGGTGTACATTGCTGCAACATTTGAATCTAAATCAGCAACAAATTTCCACTGAAGCAGATTTTTCAGACAGAACAAAAACACTGAAATACTTTAAAAGTCTTAGTTCCCTCCTTCCTGCCTTTGCAATTTACAGTCTGCACAGTCTTACATTTTGTAAAGAATGCTAAACACATCATCACAAGGTTGCAAGAAGAAATTACATAAAGGATAAGAGGCGTTTTAGGATCTATTGATGGTTAGTTTTAATTAAGTTAACAATTCAAAAAGAGGGAAATGTTCTTATTTAACAGAAGAACAGGCTTGAAAGGGACCTTGAAGGTCTTCTAGTCCAACCCCCTGCTCAAGCAGGAAACCCTATACCATTTCAGACAAATGATTGTCCAATTTCTTCTTTAAAATATCCAGTATTGGAGCATCCACTACTTCTGGAGGCAAGTTGTTCCATTGATTAATTGTTCTAACTCTCAAGAAATTTCTCCTTAGCTCTAAGTTGGTTCTCTCCTTAATTAGTTTCCATTCATTTCTTCTTGTCCTGTCTTTAGATGCTTTGGAGAATATGTTGACCCCCTCTTCTTTGTAGCAGCCCCTTAGATATTGGAACATTGCTATCATGTCACTCCTAGTCCTTCTTTTCATTAAAGTGGACATTCCCAGCTCCTGCAACTGTTCTTGGGAGGTAGACCAATCCCATTCAGGTGAGACTTCTATGTAGATTCTCAGTCATCCAGATCATGGTTGTCCCCAAGGTGCATTTTCAAGAGGCAACTGGACTTTTTGGTTTTTCTTTGAAGATGTTTAGTTTCTCATCCAAGAAGCTTCTTCAGCTCTGAACAGAGCTGAGGAAGCTTCTTGGATGAGAAGCGAAAAGGTCTTCAATGAAAAATCAGAAAGTCCAGTTGCCTTTTGAGAAAGCACCTTGGGGATTCAGATGTGACGGTTCTTCAGATAGCCATGCCATGAATCTTTTTTGCTCAACTTAAGGTTGCAAACATACCTAATACTCCTTCCTCTTCCTATTTTCCCAACAACAATTCTGTGAGGTGGGGAGAGAGGGATTGGGCCAAAGACTATCCTATGTCTACAACTCACAGTCTCCTGGTGAGACTGTGCCTTTGTCTCTCTACCACACTCACTCTCATATGCAGTGTTCTGACACTTAGGACATTGACCTGCTCAGGAACATTTGAAACATCTGACCTAATTTTTCAACCAAGATCATTCTTCCTTGTCAAATTATTATATTAGCTTGTTGGCTAATTAAGAATTTGGGAGAATTCAACAGCTTGTTTGGTAGTTTAGGCCATTTTTCTCAACCTTGCCAGCTTTCAGAAGTGTGGATTTTCACTCCCAGAATTCCCCAGCGAGCATGCTGACTGAGGAATTCTGGGAGTTGAAGTCCACTCATCTTAAAGCTGCCAAGGTTGAGAAACACTGCTTTAGGCCGTTTCAGTTGATAAAACGGAATTTTAAATTTTTGTCCCTTTTTATGTACCAAGACAGCAGTGCTTTTAAAAATATAATTTGGCCCTTCACATCAGAACATAGAATATATTTAGCAGTTAATTTATGGTATACTTTTGTCTGTCTCTCTTTTTATCTTTTTAGCATATTATGGATGTTTTTGTTTTCCTGACAGCGGCTGATTTTTCTTCATTTGGCTTGTAATAAATACATTGCAAGATTATAATAATGAAATATTGAATACTAACACAGGAAACATTTGTTTTCTTTCTATTCCTATCAATTAAAGAGAGTCTGGTCTGTGATACATGATACCATACCTGCTAACAGGTTGAAAAAGGTTTTATTCATCTCCCACCACCTTTACAACCTAGACGTCATTGTGTCTTTCAATCCCCAAAGATATAAATCCAACAAAATGGGTGGGACAAGTGCTGCGTCTCCACGCTCTAGTCTGCCTGGCAACTAGCTGCTAAATTCCTATTGGCTACTAACTGACAGCTCAGCCGGCGGGAAGTTACAGCCCTGCCATTGGCTGGCTGTTTTGACAGCCGCTATATAAATAGCGGCTGACAGAAAGCCGGGTTGTTCTTCTTGTAGTTACGTGTTCCTAGTTCAGTTGCTGTTACTATTAAAGAGGTTCCACACTAACACCGTCTCGCCTCAGTTCATGAGTGGTTGTTCTACCAAGCTAGAACAACAAGGATGTTTATTTGACTCTGTGGTAGCATCTTTGTCTAATCGAAACCAAGCAATGCATTCAAACAATGTGAGATCTAATTCATGACACTAAAGAGCATATTAAAAAGAGAGACGTCACCTTGCCAACAAAGGTCTGTATAGTCATGGTTTTCCCAGTCATAATGTATGGCTGTGAGAGTTGGACCATAAGGAAGGCTGAGCACTGAAAAAATTGATGCTTTTGAACTGTGGTGCTGTTTGTAATTGATTATTTATGTAATGACTGTAACTGATTATTTTCAATATTTGTTGTAAGTTGAGAATTCCAGTAATGGGAAGCAGAACAGAAATATTAAAATAAATAAATTGCGGGGGATAATTAAAGACAATGGGCTAGAGAGGGAATTACCCTGAGCAGTTTGCCTTCTGATAGATAGAATTATTTTTTCAAAATTATATGTGTACTACTGGTATAATCACCTAATGGTGAAAGCTCAACGTTTTGAAAATCTTTGTTGTCTCAACAAGATTATCTACATTTAAGATATAGGCTAATTGATGCCATTGGCAACTTTCACCTTGGACCAAATAGTAGCTGCCAGGAGAGAAATTAGGAAAACATATACAAGACACTACTGTGCCCTTCTTCCTCAGTAGTAATGTATGCTTGTGAGAGTTGGACCATAAGGAAGGCTGAGTGCTGAAGAATTGATGCTTTCAAATTGTGGTGTTGGCAAAGACTCTTGAGAGTCCCTTGGACTGCAAGGAGATCAAATCAATCAATCCTGAAGGAAATCAATCCTGACTGTTCTCTGAAAGGACAGAAACTGAAGCAGAAGCTCAAATAGTTTGGCCACCTAATGAGAAGAGAGGACTCATTGGAAAAGACCCTAATGTTAGGAAAGATTGAAGGCAAAAGGAGAAGGGGACGGCAGAGGATGAGATGGTGTGATAGTGTCATTGACACAACAAACATGAATTTGGGCAAACTCCAGGAGACAGTGGAGGACAGGGGGATAGTGGCTGATGTGCTATGGTCCACGAGGTTGTAAAGAGTCAAACATGACTTAGGGACTGAAACAAAAAGTGGAGGGGGAGAGAATGTTTCACAAAGGAATATGGAGGTCAATTTTCTTAATAAATCTCTGCTGTGAGCAGAACTTGAAGATTTTATGTAGCTCCATGATGTATTTGCTTAGATTGCATTTGGGTAATTATTCTGAAAGATGCTACACATCTTGCCTACTGCTGATGTAGTCATGTCCTTGTAGCCAATAGTTAAAGTCAGATGTTTTCCCCTCTTCAGTTGTCATTGTTTACACTGGACAAAACTTCTGTTAGAAAGCAACGGCATACATTCAAAACAGAGAGAGAGGAATACATATAATTTAGGTCCCAGTCCTACAATGACACCCATGCAGTTACTTCCAGCAGTCATATGATATTAATATCTTAGAGTAACTATGGAAATGTCAATACAGGCAAGCAAATTTATCCTTTTGCACAATTAACAACTCCCAAAGTACCATATGGATATACTGAGAGCAAACACTATGAGACGTCTCAGGCTACAACAGCAACCTCACGCCAAAAGCTTCATGGTCTTAGTTGAAGCTCTGTAGATCCCCAAAGAGCAGCTGGACATTTCAAGGAAATTAAATATGTACAACACTGATATATTACGAGAACTGGATTGCTGGAAAATTATTGATTAAAGAGAGTTACTTCTACTCAAGGATAATAAGATGATTATATGAAGAGGAAAGTAAGATGAAAGGCACTATGGATGCCAATTCATAAAATAAAGGAAATCTCTTTACTGACAAAACCCACCAATTACCTTTTAAATATCAGTTGTATGAAAGTGCAGGAACTCTTGATAAGGACAAGGATGGTCAGACGGGCCCTTCAGAAGTTGTTGGGTTTCAACTGGTGTCATCCCTGATCAGTGGCCATGCTGTCTGTCGTCTGTCTAGATAGATAGATAGATAGATAGATAGATAGATAGATAGATAGATAGATAGATAGATAGATAGATAGATAGATAGATAGATAGATAGATAGATAGATAGATAGATAGATAGAT
>QLTV01000373.1:1617258-1628031 GCA_003457575.1 Thermophis baileyi
GTGCTCTGTAACATAGTAGAAAGCGTAGTGTGGTATTTAATGACAGTTCGCAGACTATGGTTTCTGGTAGAGCGAGATCATGTTTAACTTGAATTTTTTTTAGGTTTAGTGATTTTTTATAGAAGATGGCAACTCCACCTCCTCTGCGGGTTTCGCGATCAGACCGGTAAACATGATAGTCTCTTACTTTGATAATGGAGTCAGGGAGGGATGCGTTCAGCCATGTTTCGCAGACAAATATAATGTCGAATTTAGCAGTTTTAAGTAAGAGGAGGAGTTCGGGTATTTTGTTTACAATGCTTCTTGCATTAATTAGCTTGCATTTAAGATCAGCAGTGGTAGATATTAAGGAATTCCAGGAGGAAGGGTCTGCTTCCCAGAGGGCCAAGAGACAATGGAGCTTGGAATGTCTTGTAGGCAGGAAGAGGGCTAAGATGCCTCTCCCCCACCCCAGCAGTTCACAGAATATATCTATAGTTATGCAGATAGTTGCTTCAGTCTGGCAAGATTCTGTCTGCAGGCAAATAACAATAAAACTATTCAGAAGTAACTCCACATATCCACATTGGTTTTTGGGGCCTAGTATCCATTTGAAGCAGGGGTGAAATGCTCCCGGTTCGGGCGTGCCTGCCGGTCGTCGGAGAGCTGGTAGCGACGGCAGCGCAAGGCTTCGCCCACCCAGCCGGATGCCACCATTTGGGTTCTTTTATCCTCTGCACATGCGCAAAGTGTTCTGCACATGCGCAGAGGGTAAAAGAACCCAAATAGCGGCATCCGGGCGGGTGGGCGAAGCCTCTTGCTGCCATCGCTACCGGCTCTCCGACAACCGGCAGGCACGCCCGAACCGGGAGCATTTCACCCCTGATTTGAAGGATTAGGACTGACTGGGAATTCTGGTAAATATATTTGTTGGAGACCGACAGGTTAAATAAAAACTGAGAGAAGGTTCCCATCATCTCATTCCATAGAATATGTAGAATTAGATTGAAAAATTTTTTTTAGAGATTTCAGCCAGCCACCCAAATGTTGAAATTTCATCTACTATCCGAGTGAAAATGTTTCTCCCCGTTGCACAGTGCACCATCCCATGTACTGTAAATTCAGACATCCTGCTGAACTCATGTTTGGTATTTTAGCTTGTTTCAGATTGGAATCGGACCAAAAATGAGGGTCAAAAAGTATCATTATCAGGAGGCCTAAATCCAAAGTATACAATTATGCCAATGTTTTAAAGGCTTAAAAAAAAAAAGCTGGGCCTTTTCCAGCCAGCACATATCACTGTCAGTTCCTTCCACCGTTTACCTTTGCGCAAAGAGATTTTCTTCTTTATCATCTTGGCAGATCTAACAAGCAAGCTCTCCAGTTACTGATCTTAAGTACGAGCCACATTACATACACTTTACACCTCATTTTTATCTCCCATTTGGGGATGTGATACGAAGCAAACCTGTCCTTTCTTTTTTTTCGTTTTTAGTAGTGAAGGAGAAATTGGCTCAACAGCAACGATCAAATTCCAAATAGCTTTCGATCAGAGCGGGATTTCCTAAGGAGTCTTGACCCATCCAATCTGACTGAAGGTTTTCAAGTTTCAGAATAAAAATAAAACAAAGATCCTGGTGCTTAACAATCCTATAACAATTCCTTACAGAGCAGTGGTGACAAGACAAAGACTTGGGTTCAAGACACCAGTCAGGCCAAAATTAACATCTTTCAGCTTAGCCAACTATATAAAGCTGCAGAAATATAACTTTGGATAAAAAAGTGCAGAAGATATAGTCCTAAACATCTTGAAATGAATAAAATCAGAATATTGACTATTTTTTTTCTTTTAGAATATATGCATTTTCTTTCTGTGTTTGTTGAAGTAGGGTACTAGGACTTTGAAAGTTGGAAGTAAATAAATAACAAAAAGGATTGTTCATATTTATTTATTTTATTTATTCATTTATTTATTTATAACCTGCCATTATTTTTATATACATAAATAACTCAAGGCAGAGAACATACCTAATACTCCTTTCTGTTCTTGTTTCTCCACAACAACCGTGTTAGATGGGTTGGACTGAGAGAGAGTGATTAGCTTCACCTAGCAACCAACACATTTTTGTCCTAGTGTGCATTTAAGGTGTGTCAGTACATATGTGAAAGTTTGCATCTTGTTTATTCATAATTAATAGGGTTTATTCAATTAACCCATTGCTTAGATTCACACAACATTCTGAACCATACACTAATTACACAGGCTGCACTTTTTTTAAGCCTTTGAGTCAGTTTTTGACACTTGGGGATTGCCTGGATTAGTCCTTTTTCTTTTGAGATTGTTCAAAAATGTTTTGCCAATATCTGTTTCTTAGGACTGAGAAAAAGTGACAGGACCAAGGTCATCCAGCTTTATGGGAAATACTATAATTCAGTCTCCCAGTTGCTAGCTTGATCAAATTGACTCTCTTGTACAACTTAGTGAACCATAAACCAGGCAACCAATTTTAAATTCAATATGAGACAAATAAGAGCATACAGTTCCATTTGTCAGGGAGACAATTCTGTATATGGATATTCCATGTAGTAGTTTTCAGTAGCAAACAACAAATAACTCTTTGTAGAGTTGCAGCCAGCCACTTCTCCCAGATACTCTATTCCAACATCACCACTAAACCTTTAGTAAGACTCAAGATTCCACCATGCTCTTCTCCTCAGTCTGTGAGTAATGTCCATTGTTGCTTTATTTCCTCCAGAGTTCAGTACTATATCCCTGAATAGACTTCTATCTTTTGGATTTCCTTATAAGAAAATACCTTAGATCATTCCCAATTATTTATGGAACAGTTCTCATAACCTGTTATGCATTTATAGGAGAAAGAGAGAAGAAATGTATTCACACTGGAGCTTCATTTACAATAAGCTTTGAAGCTCCATTGGCTTCAGGCAAACTTACAAAATTTGTTCATTTTAAGGGTTGTGGCTATCACTAAATCCCACCAAAAACAATATTTCAGGCAAACTTGACAATTCCTACTTTGTCAAAATATCCAAGGCATTTCTAGGGAAGCCAAAAGCATTTTGACAAAACTAGCCAAAATTCTCAAAGAAATATGCAAATATCTAAGTTTTACTTGATGTGAACATTTGAAGTACATTTGGAGATTTCTATGGCGAAGAGGACTATATCTGTCTCTACACAGACTGAAAATGTATGTCAAGGAAGCGTGTACATTCCTTAGAGTCTCATCCCATAAGCACTATCTAATAAAGGGCAGACAACCTGATGATATCCAGATTTCTTGGGATTTTAAAAGGCCCCAAAGTAAGACGTTATGAATGCTGTCATACAAACTATCTGAAATGCATCTCAATACATCAGTCTCAAATGATGATTTGCAGAAGTTCAGTAACTTTCACTACCAATTATTTCAACCTTCTCCTCTTACAGTTATTTTTCATTTAGTTCTGCTAAACATCTAATTCCCACAACACTGTCAAACTACCTAATAGGGCTGTATTAGTATTATCCTTCTCATCTTTCCTATTACCTATTTCCTTATCTTCCTATGACTATAACTTTGTTGCTTGTATCTTACGATTTATATTATTTGTTTTATTTAGTATCCTAGTATGATTTATGTTGATTGCTTATTTAGTATCCTATGGCTATCACTGAGTGTTGTATCTTATGTTTTATGATGAATGTATCTTTATGATGATTATGATCATGATTTAACACTTGTTGCTTGTATGTACGCTGAGAGCTTATGCACCGGAGACAAATTCCTTGTGTGACCAATAGCACTTTACCAATAAAGAATTCAATTCTATTCTATTCTATTCTATTCTATTCTATTCTATTCTATTCTATTCTATTCTATTCTATTCTATTCTATTCTATTCTATTCTATTCTATTCTATTCTATTCTATTCTATTCTATTCTATTCTATTCTATTCTATTCCATTCCATTCCATTCCATTCCATTCCATTCATTCTCCTCAGCTCAGGAATCATAGCAATCACTGGCTCCATTACATTATAAAATAGCATCCCCCACCCCATTTTTAAGACTGGTTAACTTTCCTTCACTCTTCTCCATCAAACAAAGATACAGATTCATGGTGGAGTTCTTTCCAGCAAGGTTACAAAGGTCATGGTCTTTTGTGGGAAATTTGCCCAAAGGTTATGTTTTGCATCACCCAAGTCACAACCAGACTGAGAGAACCCTTGTTCATGGACTCCTTCCATCCTCTTATTGACGTGCCTTTAGAGAACAATCTTTAGCTTGTAACGTTAATCACTGATTGGAAGTTTACATCAATTTTAGAAGCAGTAATCTAAAACCTATCCTAAATTAGAAAAATGTGACAGGGAAGTAGTTAAGGTGAAATCAGATTTCCCCCCCCCCCGATTACCCTATTTATGAGGTAAAATTTCAAACCATTCAACAGAACTGTGAGAAGACTCAGCAGACAAGTCAGTGGCTGAGTTTGGTTTAGTATTGCATCTCAAAGTAGGACTTTAAAGGCCACATCTGCAAGAAGATTAACAGCGAGACAAAGGGGATCATACTTGACCAGTGAGACTTTTTGAGAAAGAAGTCTAATTTGAAATGTGTCATGATAACTTTGAAATGAAAATGATATGTATCTGACCAAGGGTCATGGTAAGCATTAGCAGAAAGTTAACTCCATATTAATTGGATAGACAGGGACTTTATATCAGATGTAGAAAAAGCCTTTCTGGAAATTGTTCAAGGCTCTTGGCTGCACTTACAATAATTTCTTTTATATCGGGTACGTTTTAACAGCACTGAAGAATAAATACAGAGATGTAAATTTGGATAGTAGTTTCTTAGGTATGCAAGCATTGTCCACTTGCATCCATTTTTATTAGTATTAGTATTTACATTGCACAATTCTCTGCTCTCTTCAGTGGCAAATAAATATGGGATCATAAAACTCATCATAGTTTTGTATTCTTTTGTGACCTCAGTTTAATAAGAACTTGAGTAGGAGAGACTATAATTTAATAATAGAGAACTTCTCAATTGGAAGGATATTAAGTAGATTGGTGGGGGAGGGATAGAGATTCAAACTGGGGAATAAGTAAAGTATCAACAATCAATGGAGAACAAAACAGATGCCTGACCTAAAACTCTGGAATGAAAGGCTGATGATGGAATATTGGGCCAAACATTCATGAAACTGAATTGATGGAAGTTCACAAAACCCACTAACCTCTCAATTTTGTTATAGCTTTTATAACCAAGTCTTTAGTTCTTTACCTCTAAAATTCCATGATTTTTATCTGTATATGTCTCTGAATAAATGGATTCCTGCAAGTTGTTCTTTTTTTAAAATCCATTTTAATCCACTTTTTCATAATCACTGATATAAGAAAGAATGCTTAATCCTTAATGCTGAATTAAGGAGTATGTAGGGAAAAGAGTTGATTAAGCAGAGTTAAACTGACACTGAGCAAGGTTGAGTTTATCTGGGACTAAATTAACACCATTGCATTTGATTGGCTAGGTCAATTGATATATATTTGGTGTTTCCATGATATCCTAATTTCCTCTTCTCACCCAATTGATTTTAAAAAAATTAGTTATGGAAACAGAGCTGTTATTTTAGATAAATAATTAATTAACTAGATTAAGCAATGTGATATAATTTGGGTGATATAAATTACAGCATGCAAACAAACAATGAACATATGAGCAAAAATATATAATATTAAAACATGTGGAATATATTAAAATCCAAAATATAAAATGAAGAAGCACCATAACATAACAACCAGAAGGTGATTCCACTCATTTGACCCCTATTATTATTTAGCGTATGATGAGAACATGATAGAAGAGAAGTAAACATATACACACAACCCACATAATTTTATGCAAAAGTTTTACAGGGTACAGCAGTGGCCTCATAACTGGATGTCCAATTCAGCTATCCAAGCGATTGCCTCTGGCATTGCTTCGTTCAGATCTTCTAGGGAACCAGAGAATTGTGGGCAATCTTGCACAATATGTGTAATAGTTTGCATATCAGCATCACAATCAGAACAAGAGAAATTTTTCCACCCCAACTGATATAGCATCACACCTAATTCTGTTCAATTTCAACCAAAGCAAGGCCGTTTAATAAAACCAGGTGATTTGGTAAAGGGTTCCCTAATGGTTAGGCAACAAGAAGGTACCTTGGACCATTCCTCTCTCCAGGCATTCTTGGGTTAATAGCAATAGCAATAGCACTTAGACTTATATACCGCTTTATAATGCTTTACAGCCCTCTCTAAGCGGTTCACAGAGTCAGCATATTGCCCCCAACAATCTGGGTCCTCATTTTACCCACCTCAGAAGGATGGAAGGCTGAGTCAACCTTGAGCCGGTGAGATTTGAACCGCTGAACTGCAGCTAGCAGTCAGCTGAAGTAGCCTGCAGTGCTGCACTCTAACCACTGCACCACCTGGGTTAAAGTTAGTAGATGTTAAGTCAATAGCTGTTTTCCATGTTGGGCTACAGGATTTCAATCTTGTGATAGACTCTGCATTATCCTGGTGAATAGAGTGGGCCTTGTTATTTAGCATCCTTGACGATAGCTGGATGAGAGCTTGTTGTCTTCTAATGTAACCAGTGCACAGAAGTGGGATGCAATGTGCCAGTGGTGATATGCATTGTCTGGTGGAGTTGGACATCGAACATTTGAGTGTGGGTGCTGTTATTGACCATTTGAGTGTGGGTGCTGTTAAGCCACACAACAGCACAATATTCTGATCCCTAATGCCTGTGAAAAAAGCAGGTCTTAATGGCTTTTAATCTCTATGTCAATAATAGTCTTTATTTCAGCGACCAGGTCATACATAGTAACCATACCATATAGATTTCTATGACTTAGATTGCCCACTCCTGTCTTCGAAGGAAGAAATTTTACTGATTGCTGAAATTAATTTGAACTTTTAAAGACTGCAAAATAGGGTGAAATATTCTCAGAAAATATAAAGTGCCAAGGGAGGCAATGGAACCAAGGAAATAAACTAACTTTACAAAACTGTTTTTATTCCTTCACTGCAAACATTTCTAGATAGAAAAATAAAAAGGAGATGTTTGCCCCCAGCAAGACACAGAATCTTTAATGTCTTGTTTTATGGATATATATTGTTGTTGCTCTTGGTGGTTATGTTAAAACTAACAGAAATCTAAATCTGTGGTTATGTTGTTGCTTTTTTCCCATTTTCCTATATGGTGGGAATATGAGACAGAAATTGTCTGAAGAGTCAGACTCCTCCAGATGATAGTGGCTGATCTCACTCTCATAAGAGAGCTTAAAAAATTCTTTTAAAAATGGGCATTGAAAGTGGAAACAACATATCCCTTGTGAGGAACGCATGACAGACAGTTAACTTATTTATTTCTAGTTAACACACTTCAGGCTTTCTGATTTTACAGCATTACATGTACTGAACCTCTTTAGTAAAGTGGGGGTTTCTCATTTCAGCCTAACTGCTGTTAATTTGTTCCAAATGTTAACATTGCAAATAAGGGTCTGGTTACCATCTCAACATCAAGTCGATAATAAGAACAGAACTGATCAGCATCTGGTTTAGTTCAGAGTTAAAACATACTGCCGAACACTACAAAATTTGGACTGGAAGAACCTGGCCATTTCAGGGCCACCAAGCCCTCCCCCGAAGAACAGATCTCTCCCTAAACAGCATGTGTCATTATTTATTGCTTGATATGTTCACTAAAAATGGACTATCACATTACTAATTTTGCCAAATTCCAAAATATGTAAACAGGCCAAAACCTCTTAGCATAAATTATGAAAGAGCGGCCTTAATGATAATTTTTTTAAAAAAAAATCATGGCTCTTGCTTTCCGGACTTGGAAAACCATTTTTTCTTTTAAAAAAAAAAGCACCATAAGAAAGAAAATTTTGAAGTTTCTAATTTCATCTCTGCTGCAGACAGCTCCTACCATAAATATATCATAGTATATTGGATACTGCCCCTTTGTGAATAAACTTGAAAACAAGTTTAATATATGAATCCAAACTTAACCCCAAGATGAGATTGCTGCCCCTCCAAAGAGGAAAAGGAAAAGGGGGAGGAGGAGGAGAGAGAGACACACAGAGAGAGATGCTAAAGTTTAACCAAAGTCATAACAATTTTTAAAGTGCCTAAGTATAAAGCTTTTTCAAGTGTTCCTGCATTAAAATTTTATTTCTGGTAGATTTATATTTTGGAGATTTCCTTGCTTGGTGAATTGTTCTATTCATTACATGAATAGCAAGGAACAAGTCCATGAAAGTGTGATAAATCTAAGCTAATATAAGCTGTAGGATTTCAGTGAGGGTGAGATACTTAGAATGCTCACTTATATGAAGACAACTGCAAGATATGCCATTCTTTGCAATCCCCCCTTGGATAGATGCCACTTTATTTACATATTTTTGCTTGATCAAAATCATCACATTTGTTAAGACAGAAAAGCCCTACTTTATCCTTACCTTGTACACAATGATTAGGAACATATTGCAAATCCTGATTTACTTACCTGGAATTATTCAGTTGCTGAGCTTCACACAACAATTAAGAGCCAACCAACCAACCAACCAACCAACCAACCAACCATGCTTTAGCTCAGCACAATGGAAAAACTTAGCTGCAGTTGTACAATACTTTAGCTGGAATAGTCATACTATTGAATCTGTTACAAATCTGCATACATTTGCCTTTTGGAGTAAGTGGCAAAAAATTCACCACCACACAAAGACACAGACCCTGCAATTACATTGAAGAAAAAAGTTTCTTCATAAAAGTAATATTCTTATAAATGATGGCAGTTGGACTTCAATAATACCTGGATATTCATTTATTGCCGACTCCACATTCTGTGGTTAATGAGTGCATTGAGCACTCCGTGTTATTTTATTCGGGAAGGAAATATTAAAAGGCCAGGACTGATAGGAGATGGAGTTAAACAATAATTGGATGAGTTGCTGCTGAATTTCATGACTCCACAGACTACAGGACTGGAGAGACCTGGCTTGGCAGTAAGATGTGTTAAATATTCAGGATGTTTCTGTTGAGCACAAAGCAAACATGTGCCAACAGTACAATGCAGCTGGTAAAAATTCAATTGTTCTTTAGGGGTTCATTAACAGGAGTGCAGATACCATATTTCTAACACAACTATTAGACATGCAATTTTGGTTCCACTAGGCAGTGCATCTCTTGCACAAATAGTATTATTGTACTGCCATTGCTAATTTGCAAGTTCTGAGTTGTAAAATTTATTACTATGAAATCTTCTCTTATAGTATAAACCACTTTATGGCAAAGGACACAGTGATATTCTTGGGTGGATGGAAAATTCAAGCAATGCAATTCTCGCTAGGAAAGAAAGTGTAGTTAGGGGTTTTGATCCTTCCGTTGTAAAATGTCTGAAGCCCACATAACCTTATAATACAACACGCAGCAAGCATGAATGCTGTTACAAAGACAATTGTGCCAAGGGAGAAATAAAATGTCTAAGGCAATATGAGATAACAGAGGCAAAATCGAATTAACCTACCACCCAAAAGATAGATGGTGCAAATGATGGAACACTATTTAAGTGAATTCTTCCTTCGTTATTTATTTATTTATTTATTTATTTATTTATTTATTTATTTATTTATTTATTTATTTATTTATTTATTTATTTATTTATTATTGCATTTTTATGCCGCCCAACTCCCAAGGGACTCTGGGTGGCTTACAAGCTTACAATAAAAACATTAAAACAATATAAATATTAAAAAACGATTTAAAAAGCCATACATACCATTTGTGACCGGATCTCACAGATTGTAACATTGAGATCAACGGCCCCCCGCCTGCCGGAAAAGCCAGGCCTTCACAGCTTTCAACTCCCAAGGGACTCTGGGTGGCTTACAACAGAAGCATAAAAACATAAAAACAATATAAATATTAAAAAACTATTTAAAAAGCCATACACACCATTTGTGGCCGGATCTCACAGATTGTAACATTGAGATCAGTGGCCCCAGGCCTACCGGAAAAGCCAGGTCTTCACAGCTTTCCGAAAGGCCAATAGGGTGGGGGTAGTCCGGATCTCAGGAGGTACCATATTTTTCGGAGTATAAGACGTACCTTTTTACTCCCCAAAAGAGGGTGAAAACTTGGGTGCGTCTTATACACTGAATGTAGCCCCATCCAGCCACCCCCACCCTTTGGCCTCTGCCTCCCAGCAATTTACCTCCTTGCAGCAAACAGTGCAGAGCCTGATTAGCACAAGCAACTGAGTACCACCTCCCAACCATCAGCTGAGTGGTTGCAGGCAGGCCCACCTGCTAAAATGAAAGTGAAACTAGAACTGCAAGCAGACAACTTGCTGGGAGGCAGAGGCAGCATTTTATTTTCTTGTCTCAGTCTCAAATCAGACTGCTGAAACTGGATGCAAGGAGGTAAGTCAATAACTATAAATGTCTATAGAATGTTCAAATTATTAGACTTATTTTTTAAAGACTGGTTTATTATTGTTCTAGACAACTTAACAAAATGAAGAAGCTTTTTAAAATA
Source organism: Thermophis baileyi (assembly GCA_003457575.1). Lineage (NCBI taxonomy): Eukaryota > Metazoa > Chordata > Lepidosauria > Squamata > Dipsadidae > Thermophis > Thermophis baileyi. Next base: position 1,627,839 of record QLTV01000373.1, read on the forward strand.
AATGCTTGATCTGAAGAGGCCCAGTGCTATTGTATCTTCTTTTAAATAGCAGAGAATAATGTATACTTCCAGAAAGCCACATCAATTTTAACAGCATCTGTACAAGTAATAATCTGAAATGTAACAGTGTCCTGTTTTAGTATTAAAATAAGGCAGCTGAGTTAAACCCTGACTTAGTCATGTTTGGAGTAGA
>QLTV01000373.1:1628324-1663892 GCA_003457575.1 Thermophis baileyi
AAGAGGGCCGGAGCAGCCACAGAGAAGGCCCTCCCCCGCGGGCCCACCAGCCGGCACTGTTTAGCTGACGGGACCTGGAGGAGACCAACTCTGTGGGATCTTACCGGTCGCTGGGAGCTATGTGGTAGAAGGCAGTCTCGAAGATAACCTGGCCCTGAGCCATGCAGGGCTTTAAAGGTAATAACCAACACCTTGAATTGTGCCCGGAGACCAATAGGAAGCCAGTGCAGCTCGCGGAGGATTGGTGTAATGTGGGTGTACCTAGGTGCACCCACGACAGCTCGCGCAGCTGCATTCTGGACCAACTGTAGTCTCCGAACACTCTTCAAGGGTAGCCCCATGTAGAACGTGTTGCAATAATCTAACCGTGAGGTGACAAGGGCATGAGTGACTGTGAGGAGAGCCTCTTGATCCAAGTAGGGTCACAACTGGTGCACCAGGCGAACCTGTGCAAAGGTCCCCCTAGCTACAGCTGTCAGATGTTGATCTAATCTTAGCTGTGAGTCTAGGACGACACCCAAATTGCGAATCCATTATATCCTTATCAGAACCCAAAACCTCAGCTAAGTATTTCTAGGAAGACGGAAAATATTTCAAGAGTTTTATTTAATATATTACTTTTGTAGACTTTTATACAATTAGCCTAGTTATAAAGTACATTAATGAACTGGAACCTTTTTATCTTGATGTATGCAGGGAATTGGACTAGCTTGTGAGGCATTTTTTTTCCACATTTTTTAAATGGGCAGAAGTTTATTGAAGGAGAAAACAAGTCTGATTTTTTTATCTCATTGGTTTTCTTCAGTTCAGTTCCCTTTGCATTAAGTCAGGTCTGATGAATCAATAATATACAAACAATAATTTTTAAAACTTGGTCACTAATAGGCTAAAATTATATGTTTTGTAATTTGTTTCTATAATTTTCCCAAACAAAATATTTTATTTATGCGGTTGAAGCAAACTAATGAATGCTTAGGAGCCGAGGTGGCGCAGTGGTTAGAGTGCAGTACTGCAGGCTACTTCAGCTGACTGTTCAGCAGTTCAGCGGTTCAAATCTCACCGGCTCAAGGTTGACTCAGCCTTCCATCCTTCTGAGGTGGGTAAAATGAGAACCCAGATTGTTGGGGGCAATATGCTGACTCTGTGAACCGCTTAGAGAGTGCTGTAAAGCACTGTAAAGCGGTATATAAGTCTAAGTGCTATTGCTATTGCTTAACCAATGAGAGGTTTGTCAAAAACTTTTGCGTGTAAAAGGCAGATCATACTGAATGCCAATGCCCATTCCACACTGATTGAGAAACAGCCATTTTTATTTATTGATAAATATACGTTCATTCAAGCTGCACACTGATTATGTGCAGGACAAATCCCTCGGATAAAATTAACCCTGTAGACCTCTACCCAGCCTTTCTCTCTGCAGGCAAGAAAATCTGGCCTGCCCCTTATACTGCCAGAAAATACCTTTTTAATTATTTATGTCATAGCTTAAAATCTTGTCAATGCATCACTACAGTCCCCTCCCTTCCTTAGCTAGCCCTCATTATGAAGTCAGGGCCAAGTGAAACATGTTTCAAAAAGCAAAATGCCCAAACTATGATTTAAACAGGAAAAGAGATGGGGTGTGGAATACAGAATGCACTCATTTAACTGGTGATTAGTTTTCTGAAGCAGTTTTCCTATCCCCCTACCTTCTACAAGTGCCAAGTTCTGATGTGATAACAACCTCAGCTCAACATAGAGAATTTAGAAAGGGTGTTATGAGAAAATTAAGTTAACAGGAACAGCCTTAATGCATTTTTGCAGTTAAAATCTGCTATTAATAGCACATCACTTATATTGTATCAATTAATCCTGGAAAAGTACATTTGAAGAACAAATGTTTGGTTTACAGGTAATCCTCATTTAGCAAGCACAGTTGGGACCGTCAACTAAGGGAAGTGGTCTCTAAGTGAAGCCACAACTGTGCTTATCACTTGATTTCAGTTTTGCTTTGCTTTAGATCTGCGGAGGTCATATTTTTCTAAATTTATATTTCATACTTCTCCACCGCCCATCTCCCTCAGAGGGTATATGCAAGAACTTGTCTCAAAGTTACTTTTTCATCATTAAATGAGTCAGTCACTAAACAAGGACTAGGACAAGGACTTGTAATTAATTAAAATTAATGTGTCAATTTAAATATCAAATTGATTTCTAATCCATTTTTTTTTAAAAAACCAATCCCTATCATTTGTTCTCAGTCGAATAAATATGGATACAGTAAAAGTTTAAAACACATACTCTAATATCTATTATTAATCCAAGCACTGTTTACATCTAAAATAAAGGTGGAAAAAATTTAAAATATACTGTAATTTAAACACAATTTTTGACTCTTCAATCTGAATGCAGCTTGGCAAATGAACTTTATGACACAGATGAAAAAAACTGTTCTCCTTTAACATACTTGGAAATGTCTGTTTTTGCACCTTGACAAGAATTCACCCCCAGACCCTGGGATATGTTCAATGTAATATTTTTTATGACTGAATGGCCCTATGAAACAATAATCCTTTTAAAAAACCTGTATTTCGAACTGAGTTCCAGTTCCAGCCTTGGAAATACCTAGCTTGCTACAAGTATTGAATCTTACAATCAAGCATCCCATAATTACTTTTGATCAATTATGTTGTAATGAATACATTTGATATGCACACTGACTGAATGGAATAAAGACTTAGAGATACCTACTTTGCCTGGATTCTCATTTCGCCTGACGGTATTCAATATCAAACACTTCAATACATCTTAGATTTATTCAATCAAAAATAGCATTTCATATTCACTGGATTTACACAGGAAAGACTTGAGTGACAGAATCGTCAAGTTGAGAGATTCAATGAGACTATTCCATTTAAACAGCTGCTTGCAGTGTCCTACAACAGATCCATTTTGGAACTTATTATGTGTATTAACTCAATTTTGAGATAACTCAATTTTGAGACATTCTCAGATGTTCATTCTTTTGAACTATGTTCCTATTGCATGGAAATTGGCATTTGGACAAAGAATGTGGAGAAAGCACAAAGGCATTTTTAAAAATGAAGTAAAGCTGTTTGCTGTGGAGGAATGGGCAAAAATTCCAACGCAGCAAGCAAGTTATAGGAAAAGGGTGGTTGTAGTTATTGCAGCTAAATAGTTATGAATTTAAGGCAGTGATTACTTTTCCACACCAGCACGTTGCATATAACTCCCTTTTTCTCCCTCCATAGAAAGCATATTTAAGTTATGCACGAATTCAGAAAATCTGAAAGGAAACAAATGCTTTTTCACAATATTTGAAAAGTTCCAAATGAAAAGAAAGCATTACTTATTCTCCCTAAAGCCCTTCTACACCGAAAGGCCAGCAACAGAATCAATAATAAACACAATTTGTTGTAAAGTGGGAATCCATTAGTAAGGCCATGGAAGAAGTTCAATGTCTGACCATCCCCTTGAGTATATTTTTCTATATATTTTCAGAAAGGAGCATAATAAAATCTCTAGAACTGGTCAATTTTGAAGAGAATCCAAGTAGGCAAATTGCCTACTAAAGCCAGTTCAGCATGACTGAATTCATTTTGTTCTTGCCTCTTGCCATCTTTTATCTTTAATTAGTTTTATTGTAATTCTTTTGACTGTTGTGAATTGGGTGGCATGCAAGCTTAATAAATTATCTTTATATTTTTTATCTAAACACATGGAGGAGCCATTTCAGCTACAGGTTAGAATCAGCAGCATGAAAGTAACTCCACCAATAAGTCTTCACTTAAAGACGGTACTTAGTCCATAATATTCAAAGTCTAGCACTTACTATTTTTCTACCATTTTAAGAATCAGTGCTGCAGTCATATTAATTGTATTGTGCAATACAAAATATTCAGGTGATCATTGTGGTGAACTTTTAAGTCTGATCCACAGTTCACGTTTCACAAGCAACTTCTATTTTGCACAAGTCTTGTAGACTTCCACAAGTGCAATAAATAATCCTGCGTTATCATTTAATTTATTTTTACATCAAGTTATGGCTTAAACATTTGCTCTACCAGGTCTGAAGAGACTGATGTTCAACAGAATTTACTCTTTTTATTAACTGCAGTGACTTTTCATCATAGAAGCAATAAATAGAAATCTTATATTTTTTATAAAACATATCATTCAAGGTAGCAACTTTTACTGACATGAATCCACTGTTAACATAATGAGGCATTTAAAATTAACTTTTAAGTCTGTGAGGACAGAATTTCAGTTATGGATCTGGAGAAAGAGGTCTATCACCACCGGTCATCCTTCTTAAGCTTTATGACTGAGTGATCTGTAGGGCCTCCAACATGTCTTCTACAGCTTTCAGTGAATACTTGGTCTCTTTCTTACTACGGCCAGCATACTATGCAAAACAAAAGCAAAAAAGTATTTTTAAAAAAACACGTGCAAATAAAGTGTACAATAGTCAAAGTTTCAATAGGTTTCAATAATTACAAAAAGCTTACTTACTTACTTACTTATTTATTTAAAATTCATTTGAAATATACTTCAGGAAAATTTGATTATAAAGAAATAAATTTTAAGCTCTACATTTAAAAATGTTTAAACATTTTAAAATGATTACCAGAGGTGAGGAGTGGGGCAGTAAAAAAAAGGCAAGAAATTGACTGTGATCATACTTTACTCTCCCAATTTTCTGAGAATGAATGAATGAATTTTATTTTGTCTATGTAACTCTCTGATTGGTATGTTTGTTATCTCATAATTAATTTATTAAACATCTCATGAACCATTGACAAAAAGTAATATTACATTTGAAACAAAATTAAACTATTAACCCGCTTTTGACCTTCTGAATATTTTTTAAACTTGAGGAATCTTGATTCTATAGCCTAAGATTTCAAAGAAAATAAAAGGAAACCAAAAGGTTACATTGGAATAGCCCCCTCTATTCTTTCCAGAAATTGACTAGATCCTGTGTATTTCAGTTTAAGGGAAAATAAAGCTGATTGCCAAAATGCATTCAGAAATCTTTGATTTATTCTATCTTTAAATACATTAAAAGAAATATAAGGTATTAAAAAGCTGCATTGAATGGCAATGGCATGATTGAAACAATAATATGCTGTATCTTATTCTGGTGCTACACAAACAGACACAGAGAAGTCTTCAATATGTTACCCAGCTATACTTTAGTTTATTACATTATGTTTTATTACACCACTGTAACTATACATTTTCCCTCATACAGTTCCACTAGTATACATGGCTGGTGAAGACATGCCTCTAAATTATATAAATTCTGTAATTTGGCATGCTCTTTAGGTGAGATGTTTGTGTGTGCTTTAAATCTATACCATATGGCTACAAAGACACATCTGAGAATGCTCCGACATCTCATTAAATTACAGGAAACATTGGCAAAACAGCCCATCATTATCAACTCTTCATGAGTGTAAGAGTAATCCTGTAAGATCTGATCAAGGGTTATATAATCCAACATTCTACTATGCAATAGCTAATAAAGTATTTTTAAGAAGCCAATAAGCAAGATTTGAGGCTAAAAGGATATATACCCTGCTCATCTTACAGCAATTGGTACACCAGCCTGGATTTCTGTCAACTGCAGTATCCGGTGGTAATAGGAACATCATTTCTGACCTTCCCAGCAAGCTTCCAACAAGTAAAGTCAATAAGGAAGCTAGAAGGTCGCAGGTTGCAAGCATATGATGTTTCACTTAACGACCAATTGAAAAAGGATAGTAAAACTGGATATGGTCCCATGATGTCTCGCCTAATGTCTGTTCTGCTTACTGGTGAATTTTCCAGTCCCTACTGTGGTTGTAAGCTGAAGACTACGTATATCTTATAATGTAAAGGTAGGTCTCGATTAGTGCAGTTAAGGAATCTTATGAAATGATTGGATTATTCAAACATTCACTGTTCAAAATGATATTTCTATGGAAAAATACATTGGTTCCAGCTCAACAGAAAAAGGCAATGAAAAATTTTAAACATAAATTTTTATGCCTGTATTAATAAATTAATACAGTGAAGGATAAAAAATGTACTTATAATTTAAATGTATGGTTAACCAAGTCACAAAGTAGTTATAGAAAGCAAAATAAAAAAAAATAGATTTAGGTATTCCAACATCTCATCCTATTTTAGTGACCATGTTAATGTCACTTAATTATATAAAACTTTTGCTCTAATTTAATGACTAGACTCGTCTATTACAATTTTTTGTGCGATCAAGTCAATTTTTGAATCCTGGCAGCTGCATGGAAAAATCCCTGCAGCTTTATCGGCAAGGTTTCTCAGAAGTGGTTTGCCATTGTCTCCTTCCTATAGCTGATCATGGATAGCTTACTGGTCCACGGTTACCTGGCTGACTTTGTGCCTAAGGTGTGGCTAGAACTCATGGCCTCCCAGTTTGTATCTTGATGCTTTAACCACTACACCGTTTTTCTGTGCATACACAAATGATTCAGGATCTAACAAATCTAACCTATTATCGGTCGAATTACTTACTTCCTTAAAACTTCAGTTCTTGTTCTATCCTCCTTACTTAAAAAAGGGGGCGAACAGGAATACTTCTTTGCTCTGCTCACAAGGTGGCAACCTTTAGCAACAGAGATGTTTCAAAGAAACAATACCTACATTCTCAGTCCATTTGCTGGTTTAGGTTTTTAGTAGCTTTAAATACATATGGACAAGGCAAACCACATGGTGCACTCAGGTCAAGCAAAGTTTGGTATTTGTTCAGCAGTTTTTTTTTTTATGGCATCTTTTATAAGGGTAGGGTGTAAACTTGATATTCAGGCCAATTTCTCATTTATGTAATTTTATCCCACCTATTTAAATTCCCCTTGCAGTTTTTAGCTAGATATGGTATCTGTCACTTTTCAGTTAAAATACAGCTGAAGTATGCAATATATCATAAATACATGAAGTCACAAAGAAATGCTGACATTTGTTTTAAGTATATTTTAGTTGAGAAACAATGCAACTGTTCTGTTAAGTATCAACTGAAAGAGGAGCCAGTTAACGATAATTTTGATTCACTTCCAACATAACTTCCCAATAGCTTTGGAACTGGACCATAAAGTTATAAAATATAAATTGCATTTTATAATTTGTACTGCTGTGTTTAGAAATAAACTAAAAGTATAAGGAACTCTTAGTATCTAACTTTACAGATCTGAATTTTAGCAGCAGGTTTACAAATTGCTGATATTATTTTAGTCAGTTTCATATAGATACCTTTTATCACTAAGAAAACTAATTTGCATATTATGAAACTGTGTGCTTAGCATTTAACCTTTATTAACATAAAATCAGAGCATCCATTGTCAATGATTAAGAATGAACTAATTAGCCCAAAGCGATAGGCTATTTCATAAACAATGATAATCTTCTTACCTTTCCAACTAAACTACAGTGCATGATGTAACAATGCCAACCACTGAAGATATTTATAGCAATAGCACTTAAGACTTATATACTGCTTTACAGTGTTTTACAGCCCTCTCTAAGTGCTTTACAGAGTCAGCATATTGTCCCCAACAATGTGGGTCCTCATTTTACCCACCTTGGAAGGATGGAAGGCTGTGTCAACCTTGAGCCTGGTGAGATTTGAACTGCCAAATTGCAGGCAGCCGGCAGTTAGCAGAAGTAACCTGCAGTACTGCACTCTAACCACTGCACCATTGTGGCTCAATATGAAGAAATACTGTGTACAGAGTGCAAAAGGCTAAGGCTCTCAAAACCAACAATGCTGGAGTATAATCATGTTCACTTACTCAACAACTAGGCCGCATTAGAAATCAAACAAGCATTCAATGCATTATTCACAATTTATTATGTGCTATCAAGTTGTTGTCAATTCCCAATTACCATAAAGATTTTCTCCATGACAATCTGTCCCTGCATCCATTTATTTTGTTGCTTGTCCTCTTCTTCTCTTTCTTTTCCCTTTCTCAGCATTAGAGTCTACTCCAGAGAATTTTGTCTTCATACAATGCCTTCAAAGTAGGATAATTTGAGCCTGATCATTTGGGTCCGGAGTGAGACCTCTGGATTGATTTGTTTGTTTGATTTTATTTATTTATTTTTGACTGTCCACAGTATTTAGATGTCTTCTCCAACATGAAAATTCTTCCTATCCTGCTTCTTTAAAGTCCAACCTTCGCTTCCACCGAGCGTTACAGAAAATACCTTAGCTCACCACAATTCTGATCTTGGTAGATATAGACACATCACATCATTGGAATATCTTTTCCAAGGCCTCATGGCCATTCTATCAAGTGCTAGTCTGTGGTCCCAAAGGTGCTTTTTCAAAAAGCAACTGGACTTTCTTTGTTTTTGCCTGAAGACATTCCACTTCTTACCCAAGAAGTTTCTTCAGTTCTGACTGAACTTGATGTAGATTATTGTTTCTTTTTCCAATTATAAAACAATTCTCCTCTTCTTCCAATCCAGTTTTCTTTAATATACATTCAGAAAATAGGTTGAATAAATAAGGGGAGAGTACACAGATTTGTTATATTCCTTTGCTAAACTGAAGCCAGGCTGTTTCGCCATGTTCTATCCTTACTATGGCTTACAGGCCTGTATATAAATTGCTCATGAGGACAATGAGATATTCTGGAATTCCCATTTTTGTGATCACTTTTTATAGACTGATGTGATTTACACAGTTGAATGCCTTTCGATAATCAATGAAGCACACATAGTGACTTCTTTTTGGTATTGTTTGGCTTTCTGAATCCAACATGCACCAGCAATAATTCCATGTTTTCCTCCACCTTTTCTAAAATCAGCTTGAATATCTAGTATCTTTTTCTATGTGAGGCTGTAATCTGTGTTGGATGATACTAAGCACTATTTAGCTAGCCTGTGAAGTTAAAAATATTGTACAATAGTTTGCACACCCCGTTAAAGTCTCTCTTTTTTGGTATTTGAATGTAAATTGACTTTCTTCAATTTATTGGCCACGCTGTTGTTCTCCAGATAAGCTAACATAGCTTGTTTAGAAATTTTACTGGTTCTTCTGTTGCTTGCCATATTTCTGTGGGTAGTGGTAATGACTGCAGGGCTGATCTAACTTTAACTGCTAGTACCTGAGATTCTTATAAGAAGGGAACATCTTCTAATATATTTTGGATGTTGACATATCTGAGCCGAGGTGGTGCAGTGGTTAGAGTGCAGTACTGCAGGCTACTTCAGCTGACTGCTAGCTGCAGTTCGGCGGTTCAAATCTCACCGGCTCAAGGTTGACTCAGCCTTCCATCCTTCCGAGGTGGGTAAAATAAGGACCAAGATTGTTGGGGGCAATATGCTGACTCTGTGAACTGCTTAGAGAGGGCTGTAAAGCAGTGTAAAGCGGTATATAAGTCTAAGTGCTATTGCTATTGCTACTGTACAGTATTGCAGTGCATTGCTTTATTTGATCTCCTTTGAATTGGTTACTATCTATTAGTGTACTTTACCCTACCTATTCAAGTTGCAACCCCCTTCTGAGTTCAGAGTTCTTTCCTTATTTTTCTAGGTCTGTTTCCATCTTCAAATATTTTCTTCTATCGGTATCATCAATGCCTTTACAGATGTTGTTATAATAACGGTTCTTGTCTCTTCTAAGAACTGTTTCAAATTCTTTAAGTCCTTTTCTGAGGTTTTTGTCTTTCTTGTCTACTCTTCTTTGCAATTTTCCACAGTTTGTTCTTATATCCAGTTAGCTTTTTTTTCTTTCTTCCCTACTGGCAGATTCTTTTCACATTTATCCCACACAGCTTCTTTAAGCTCATCCCATCATTCCTCCAATTTTCTATTAAGTGAGCTTCAGGACTTCAAAGCAATTCCCAATGTTCTTCTTTAAAATGGTGGGCATATGTTCAAGATCATATTGTGGAAACTGACTGGCTTTCTTCTTTAGCTTAACTTGGAAACTGCATCTAAACAGTTCGTAATCTGTTCCACAGTCAGCACCTGGCCATGCCTTTGATAATATAACTGTGCTCCTTTGTCTCCTTTTAACAATAATATAGGCAATTTGATTTTTATATACTCCATCTGGTGATTTCCATGTACAGAAATGCCGTTTTGATTGCTTGGACACAGTGTTACGTATTTGTTCACAATATATGGTCTTAATAAATTTCCATTTATAAATATACAAACCTAATTAATCAAAGATTCTAGTCAGGGTTTTAAGACAAAAATACATCAGGGCAATGGACTGAATTGGGGAGCTCATTGGGTAAAATTTGGACCAGTTCATTGTCTCTCTGCCTGCAGAGTTGATGTAGATAAGATTAGGATACACCCCCAAGACAAAAGACCAAAAATAAATATAGTAAATACAACAATGTAACAAATAAACTAATAAAGCCTATTGGATACATTTAATAAAGGACAGTTAACAGTTAGCAAATAGCTTTGTGTCTCATGATATGTGGAAAAATGATTTCTAATGATGCAATGCTGGAAAAAAATCCCATAAAAAAACAGGTAGGATGGATATTTTGTACCTGTTCAGTATGTCCTTGTGATAACAAAATAACATTCACATATTCAGAAATTAAATAATTTCTATTGTGTATTCATGATTCTGCAAGAATAGCAATAGAAATAGCACTTAGACTTATATACCGCTTCACAGTGCTTTTTACAGCCCTCTCTAAGCGGTTTACAGAGTCAGCATATTGCCCCCAACAATCTGGGTCCTCATTTTACCCACCTCGGAAGGATGGAAGGCTGAGTCAACCTTGAAGAATGGTTTTTAAAAACTCTGCATTATATAGGTCATCACACAAATATGCATGTGAGTGGCTTTTTATGATCATTTCCTTTTCTGTACCATCAAGCTTTAAAAACTAATATATTATTTAAAAAATTATCGAGTTTAACAAAACACTCACCTGGTAAGCTCTATTGATTTGGTTTGCAGCCCAACTAGCATACTTCATATTATCCTTTTTAACTTTTGCACTGGCCTTGGAATTGGAGGCAATATGGCTGGCAGACTAGAAGTACAACAGGAAACAAATCAGGAAGCAATTTTTGACAATTAAACTAAAATATAGTATACATATGGAAAATGGTTAAAACATTGCAGTGAAAATGTTTAACCAAATGGATTGAGATGTATCTTGTCCTATCATCTATGCTGAAAAACTAATACTTTTAAAATCAGAATTCAGAATCAATAAATAAGTATTTTGATTCTGTTGGACAAAAATCAGAGATATGGTAGATTTGTCCACCAAAATACAAAAAGGTAGTTTCTGAATTTCTTTGAATTTGTAGTTTGAAAACAACAGTACCCCATATCATGGAACAACTTCTGAAACAAAGGTATTTATGTATTATATGGTTGCTCACTTTCCAAGTGATTCTAGATGGTTCAAAAGGGCTAAAAGCATAAACCGAATTACTTTGGATCACATGGGTGCCTTGACTTATGACAGATTTCCGGTCCCAATTATGGTGGTAAGTCAAGGAGTACATCACAAATATACCTCTATTTCACTGTTTATACCCACTGTATTACTACAATACAACAGTATTTATGTTTTTTTTAAGAGAGGACATATTCATGCAAAATAGGTTACCTGTTTCATACCTGAAAAGACATTTGGAAGTCAAAGCTATTCAAAGTCATCTTTCCAACAGCTTAATTTAAGGCAAACTAATTTATCAGAAAATCTGCATATACTCTACTATAGAATAAATTAACAAATGTAACTCTTAAGTTCCACTTTAAATTTTATAGTGTGATTATGGCATCACAATTCATTGCTGAAAATGATGATACTGGCCAAATAATAACAAAATGGATAGAAAATAAAAATGCTAGTAATGCTAAGTAAATCTACATATTAGTAGAGAAGAACTGAGCCAATCCAGGCTTTTTCACAATAGATCTTAAAAATCTTTCTTCTTTTCTATTAGTAACTTTGGAAAAGGTCAACTTTTCTACCTTCCTTTTCTAAATTTAAATAACAAGGCGAATCATTTTTGAACAAAAATACAGTACTTTCTGGACTTACCATGTAAAGACCAAACAATGCTCTCATGTTTCGGTTATTCAGTTTCAATGCCTGTGCAAAATATTTTCGGGAAAGCTCAAGGTTCTCAAGCCCTCCTTGAGTATATTTAACCTGTAAATTAAATGTTTATTTTAATAGACTTTCTAAAGATGTCAATTTTAAAACAATATATAATTTATCATGTATTACATACATGGAAAAGTTACACAATTTTCCTCCCTAAAAAGAAATTTTTACCAGGTGAGATAGTTGAGACAGTTGATGCTAGATATTTAATTCAGGCATTGTCGGGGATCCATCTGAAGAGCTAGCTAGTAATTTTGACCTGTATTTACCAGTTTTCATTTTGCCTCTTATTTTTACCTTTAATTAAATAAACTCACTCCAGTTATTAGTAGTTTTATTGTACTGCATAACACAAATATATAAGATTAGTTTGGTTTAATATAGAAGAAAGGTATGTTTTCATGGGCTTTCCTTTTACAGATTATAACAAATTAAAAGATTAAAAACTTAATTAAAATTTAAGATTGAAAAAAATAATTTAAATGTATTATTAAAAAAAACTTTATAAAGATATCCTCATTAAAAAAGAAGGACTTCTGAACTAGAAAACAAGAGAGAGGGAAAAGGATGGAAAATCATCGTAGGAGAAATTGAATGGGTAGCCACAGGAGAGGACAAACAAACAGCTTATGAAGATAGTGTATCTTGCCAACTGACCATTCCTTTGGGACAAGTACAAGCTGCTCCCAATATTCTAAAATACTCACCTCTGCAAACTGTTGGCAATACAAGTGGTTGTGAGGATTAGTCATCATGAGTTCCTCCAGGCAAAAGGCAGCCTTTGCATAACTGAAGACAAAAGAGAGGTAAAGATTTGGGTGTTTATGATAGTATCAGTATGAAAACAATGTTAAAATTATTTGAACAAAAATAGATCATTTTTTATAGAACAGGCAAAAGAAGAAAGTATTAAATACAATTTAAATGACAAAGAAATTTCTGTGAGGAAGATTTTGCAAACTGGATAAGATTAGATTGGATTGGATTGGATTTGCTAAATCTTATCTACAAAAAATATATATTACTCCTTGGAGCATCTGCAGTTCAGAATATTACTGAAGATTTCAATTGTAAATTCTGTTTAGCAAAAGGAAGAGAAATTTTTCAGGATTGTAAGTACCAAATTTCTCAATTCTCAAAGTTATAAAAAAATGAAAAGTACTGTTTGGTACATAGTGCTTTCATATACAATGTGGTTTTAAGTGATGCTTCATTATAGTAGTTTATTCATGTAAGCTAAATATGATCAATAATGTCACTAAACTCATGTATTTTGAAGATTTAAATAGACATCTTTCAAACACATGCTTTTTATAAAATATACCCAACTTCTACAAGCTTTCAAGATCAGTGGCAATTGACTTCCAACATACAATAGCAAGAGAGAGTCCCATGCTTAGTTGCTTCAGATTTACTACCAAACATGTGTTCCAAACCCACATTTTGAAAAAAGAAAAAACAGAACAAAAGCCACAACTTTTATTACAAAATCAGACTTCAGTCTATCCTATAAAACCACACCTAAAAAACAAATGCAAACAAAGGAACTGCCGTAATAATATAACAAAAGCCTTGTTTGCTTGTTTAAGGCAACTTGGTAACTATATTCTACAGTAATCAGAACTGAATTTCATCTGTAGACCTTAATACATCTTTAACCCCTTGTGTTGCATTTACTGAACCCTAAAAATTCTCAAGTTTTTCTGTGCTACTTCTTGTAATCTGGCTTGGAGAGGAGTCAATGAAAAATGGGAAATACTGATTCCAGGGGTCTTTGAGACTGGTTGCTTTCTTGCAGATGTTTCACTACCCAAACTAGGTAACATCAGCAGTGTACTACTGATGTTCCCTAGTTTGAGTAGTGAAATATCTGCAAAACAACAACCAAGTTCAGAGAGCACCAAAGATCCCTCATTTCTACCAAGTTACAAATATTCTCCCTCTATCAAATACTAATTATTCTGACAACCCATTTCCTCCACAAAATTCCACATGCATCCCTTGTCCTCTACCTTTTTGGTTCATTTTATTTGTAATTTAATACATGTAACCATTATGTTTTTATGTAACTGTAACTTTTATCATCTCTTTTATTAAAGCTGATTTTATTTAACATTTTTACCAAAAAGGAAATACATAGAAGATGTATTCTTTGTGGATTTTGTGAAAATATTTGACTTCTGTTTCAAATTTTTGGACAATTTTAATGTCTAATTTTACCAATATGCCAGTTTATGCCTGCTATTAAATCTATATAAATGTGTATTTTTAATTGTCACCTGCCAGTTTTATCCATGCTTCTGATAAAGTAGGATATAGTCCATATCAGAGTATCATGATAAAGGTGTTAATGAAATATGCCACAAGAGGCTAATAATAAGACAATAATATTTTGTTTCTGAATCCCTTAATTATAAATTATTATACATATATTTCACTTATATTGTTAATACACTGAGAGCAAGGTATAAGTCGCTTTGATAGGGCAGAGTACAAATTTAAATAAATAAATAAATAAATAAATAAATAAATAAATAAATAAATAAATAAATAAATAAATAAATCTAAATAGCATTTTTTTTCTCTGACCTCATTAACCTCAGGCTTGTTTTGTACTTTGTTTTAAATAAATAAATAAATAAATAAATCTAAACAAACAAATGGATCAATCAATCTAAACTAAAATTACCCATTGAGGTCTATGGACTACTCAACAAAAGCTATGTTCTTAAAAAAAATAAAGTTATTTTTGGTAACTCAATAAAAATAGTTACTTTTCTCATTACTTTCTTATTCCTTGAAATATGCATGGAAAGCAACACCACCATAAGATTTGGGCTAAAAAAGTAAAACTGGAGAGAAAAAAAGAAACACAATAATTTGCTTTTGGAATGAAGGTTAGAATTAATGCCATATATTTTAAAAAACTGAACTACAGCTGTACACTAATCCGCTCGTGCTGGGATTTCCCCTCGCCACTAAAGCAACAAAAAGTGAACAACAACATTCAAGATCCAATAGAAAAGTGCCAACATTCTTGAGTGCAAGCTGTTATTTATCCAAGAGACAACAATCTTATTTTAATGTCAATTTATTTATTGTTTAGAAAACATTCGTCTCTGTTGCAAATCGTATCTAGCCTGACTCTCCAGAGAAGAGTGATAAAATTTTAAACGCAGTTCATGCATGCCCTTGACTGAATTTAGCAGATCAGTATTTACATCAGGCAAAATTAATTAAATCCCTGTAACCAAGCTACCAAAAATATGTCAGCTTAAATAAAATGTGCTTGACAAGTCCATAAAAATGCCTTCTAATAAAAAACTTAAAACCTTCTTCCTATTTATAAAACAGGGGGAAGAATGGCCCCTGGGAAAAATAGTATGTGTGCTATTTATTTTACTGGAATAAAATTAAGAATCTTCCAATAATCGCTTTAAGAAAGCAATCCCTTTTTTGTATGCAAAAAACAAAAACAAAAACCTTCTCAGCCCTTTATGAATTAGGTTTTGCAAGCAACTTACTCGTGTTCATTGATGTAAAGCTCTGCCAGCTCATGCCAGGCTTCCTGGTCCCCAACAAATCTGAACAAAGGAAGGTGGAGAAAAGAGCTAAAAATAAGATTCCATAAAATGAACAGCAAGGAGGCAAAGAAAGAAATCAAATGTAAATGCCTTTTTAATTAGAAAAGAGATTAGGATTAACGAAACACAAGGCATATTCTTATAAAACACTCACTGTTCCAAATACTCATTCAGCTCTCGGATGGCTTCAGTGTTTTTCCCCTGGGCTTTCCGAATGGCAATCTTACGTTTTCGGGCTGCCTATAGGTTAAAATTGACAGAGGATTATGTGCTCATAGATCCCCCTCTTGGGTTTTTGAGAAACAGGTAATTTGACTCTGCAAATTATTATTTTAATGACCAAAAAACTGCATCGCTGAGCAACTGCATGACAGGAGTTTTCACACAGATTCATATACAATGACATCCTGCGGAGAGATTTAAATAGCTTTTCTTGCTTTGGCGTTATGTTTTAACTTATATGCTCAAACTGTATGCATCGTGATGGTCCAGGTTCTGATAATTACAACCATTGAAGAACCCCAAAGTTGTTCAGCTGACCATTTATGCGTTTTGTCTCACGCTGAGAGAGTCACTGGAGATGACCAAACTATACTTTCAGGTTTCCAAGATTTTTTTTTTTTGGTCTTTCTGCGCTAAAGAACCTTTTGGAAGCAACGTTCCATAAATCTCAAAGCAGAAATCTGGATTTGCTGAAGCAGCTTCTGCATATTGCAATAATCGCAGGAAAAAGGTAGCCAATATTACGCACATGATTCCTGGCAGTATAACAACTCTAAGAACATTTCAACTGTTATCACAGCTACTTAAATTCTAAGTTAGCTTCGTAACAGGTAAACAAAAGGCATGCCCTAGCAATCTGGGGCACATGCCATTGCCGATTCTCTACCCCTAACCTATACCTTCTTTTAAAACAAACTTCTTCATCTGTAGCAGCTGAGAAGACAGTTCACTGCCACGAGAAGGGGTCTTTCTTTTCACCTCTGAATGCTCTTCCTTCAAAAATACACAGGGCCTCTTCAAATGATCTGGAATTAAGACTTTCTAGTCACTCCTGCTGTATTTGTAAACCGAGGTATTCCCACACAACAGAAGCTATTCAGACTCCTAAGCTTCCTACCAGTGGAAACATTATACGCTTTTCCAGCATGCACTGATCTTTATCTTGCACTACTAAAGGACATTTGATCACATCAGAAGACGATGGAGTTGGTGAAGTGTGTGCGATATCTCGTTCTAAGATCGCCTGCATTAAACAGGGCATGAAATTCCTTGTACTACAGGTAGCCAAACAACTTTCTTCACTTGTAGACTTTCAAGTTCTCCTGAGTGGTATAATCGTAAAAGAAAGCAATAATCTGGCAAATTTTACAACCACGACTATTTTATGTGAAATTGGAATTTTAAACTTGGAAAATTAATAACTGTGTATCTGTACTTAATAAACTGACATCCCATTAGCACTCTGGCCAATTTCTAACCAATCTTTTCTCCCGTACAATGTTTCAACTGTCAGCTCAAAAAAACAAACAAAAAACCCCCTAGAACAATAAGAGCAACACACATATAAATCCTATGTTTTCCAAATATATGGCATCATTCTTTCAGCAAGCCTATAGAAGTCACTATTTCCCAAATCCCAACAGATGTAAAAATTGATTGGACCCTAAACTATTACTAAAATATAGTTACTTCCCAGTTGAAGAAGCACTGGTATAAACAGGAATTGGCAACTTTAACCCTTCAAGTCAATCCATTCACTGCAATATGTTCTATTTATCAAAGTTGCTTTGGATAGTGAGATGGGAAGCATATATAGTACATTTAATAATAAAAATATTTTTTTACTGGCAGGACATTTTTCAAGCCAAGTGAATGCTGCATTGCACTGACTATATAGAAATAGACTTCAGAGACACTGGTGGAGTTAAACCTACACATGTTCTTTTGGTCCCACAAACAATTCTTCAATACTTGCCATATTAAACACAAAGCAAGGAATATATTAGAGAAATCAGAAAAAGATTTATCTCTCTTCAGCCAGCAACCAAGAGAGCCAATATGGTATAGGGATTAGGATGCTGACTTAGAAACTGGGAGACTGTGAGTTCTAGTCCCACTTTAGGCATGAAAACCAGCTGTCATGTCAAGGCAGTCAAGTCTCTCTTATCCCAATCCACCTCACATGGTTATTGTTATGGGGAAAATAGGAAGAAGGAGTATTAGGTATGTTTTCCACCTTGAGTTGCTTATAGAAATAATAAAGATGGGATACTCATAAATAAATATACCAATTTTGGGTCTGTATATTCATAGGCACGGACATTATTCTAGAACGTATTTGTATAAGTATTTGCAATTAGAAAAAAATCCCAAGAAGTATCTTGAGATAATTTTCCCCCTCCTTTTCATTCAAAACGTTTCATGGTCTGATCAAAGCACTGTTTGCAAGTTGATCCACTTAGTGCTATGATAGCGCTGAGCAGATGATGGTTACGTCTGGTTCCTCAGAGTTCCGGCCATCCCACCACCCCTGTGGTCACGTGATCATGATCTCGGTACTTGGAAACTGCCTCAGAATTATGACCAGCCTGCAGCATCCAGCAATTACATGATTGCAATTTGCCAACGTCTCAAGAAAATCAATGGGGAAACCAGCAGGAAAGGTCACAAGTCTCTAGGTAGGTCTCCCCTACCTGCACATTCTCCCTCAGCCCTTCTGGACTCACACCATGCTGCCACTCGTGCTCTCCTCCCCACCCCTCTCTGAGGGTTCCCTCACAACCTCCTTTATCTATGCCATACTTTCAGGCATCCTTCCTGACCTCCCTCATCCATTCCACACCTTCCCTGACTGTCCCCATGTCCTCACACACCCTCCAACTGTCCTGTGCACCCTGTGATTCTCGTGGACCCCTTTGCACCTTTCCCAATATTTAGCAGCCACTTACCCGCTGGCCAGCCTGGGATTTTGCAATTTCCTCTGGCTTGCCTCTACCTTCTAGTTTTGTGAAAGCATCAAAAGGCTTCCTGAAAATTCCATATCCTGTCCATTGCCCATATAGGTAGTCCTTGACTTATGTCCATTTGTTTAACAATGGTTTGGAGTTACAGTTGCACTGAAAGTGTGACTTATGGCTTGACAACCACTGCGCCATCCCTGATCACATGACCGCAATTTGGGTGCTTGGCAACCATCTCTCATTTACAACAGTTGCAGCGTTCTACAGTCATGTGCTTACAATTTGCAACCTCCCCAGCCGGCTTCCAATAAGCGATGGGGAAAGCTGGATTTGCTTAACAACCATGTGATTCGCGTAACTACCATGTGATTTGCTTTACAACCATGGTTTTAAAAGGTCATAAAATCGTTTTGGTCATGTGATGATTCGCTTAATGACCATATTGATCAGCCATAAAAATTCCAGTCTAACTGTGGCTGTAAGTCCAGAATTACACGTAGTATATTTAAGATGATGGTGCAGAAACTCACAATGGCACAACACTGGCATTTGTGAACAAATGCAATAATCATACATTCTCACTCACTTTCCCATGAGATGATTTACGTTCATACCTCAAATCTCTCTGCTTCCTTCCACAAATAGAGAAATGTTTTTTAGAGAATGCTCTAAAAGCAGTAAAGTTCCAGAGTGGAAACCTATCAGACACATCAGAAGTTGGAGAGAGCGATTAATTCCTACCCAAGGATTCCTTAGTTGAAGCTAATGGACTGTAACAAAACTTGGCCTTACGTAAATTATATTGCTCAGAACTGTTTTTCAATTCCCATCAAGAAAGTGCTTAAATAGCCCATGGGTTAGGATTTTCATTTTTAGTATTAAATATAGAAAATCTTATTTTAACGCGTCTTTTGAAACATTTAAATATTTGTTCCTATTCTCATTTCATAACTGTAATACAACAATGACTGGCTTTAAGAGGTACTTTTCCATTATATAAGGTAAAGTTTACAGCCCTCTGTACTCTAATGGAAAAAACTGTAGGGTAGTAAAATTGTTTTTTATCCTGCTTATGCAGCCCCTATCTTTCCTGTCTCAAACTGTCAGCTCCTGCAATGCGTGATCTTTACATGACTTATGTGAACGAAAGCTGATGTATCACTTGCCAAACAACAGAAAATGTTTAATATATCTAAGCAACTCCATGTGTCAGCACACCAGAAGAGACTGCTTTAAGCTCAGGTTAGTGCCAAGACAAACTCAGGAATAGTTTCAGTTTAAAACCATGAAGCATTTCTTTTCCTACAGCAGCCATATGTGCACATGGAAATAATTAACAGGTAGATGACATATAAACAACTCCAATACCTGACAATTTATCAAAACTTTTTTACTTAACCTTCATTCTTCGGCACACAAAATCAAAGTACCCATACTTGACCAAAGAAAAAGCATTTGCTCAATAGTCAGGATTACTACATTTAAGTAAGACAAGGTGCTCAGGACTAATATTTACAATATTATAGTAATATAAGAAAAGTAACAGTATACTTTTCAGATTAATGATCTGGCAATTTTAAGAAGCTTTGCTACAATGTTCTGAATTGGAAATAAGAGAAACTGGATTCCTGCACAACAAAAAGCAGAAATGTTAACAGCACCAATATTGCAATTTTGAAAATGTCTTCCAGTTAATTTAATCTCTCATTATTTCATTCAGGTTTAACTGTAAATCCAAACATGGTTTATGGAACTTCAGTGTCTCCAACTGAGTATTTCTTACGTTTCATATTAATTTTAAAAGCAGTCGCTTCAAAGCAACAGAAGTAATATCCACTTTTTAATAAATTATCTGATCAGTTTATTCTTGTATCTAACACAATAGCTGTTTATCTAAAAGGAAAAACAAATTAATACTTTTGATTCTCACTATTTTCAAGATGATTTTTTAAAAATATGATTACAAAAACATTGCAGAATAATCCCTTATTTTCAATTCTCAGAATTACCTGCATATCATTTTCACTCTAATCAATAAAGCTTTTTGAATCAAATATTTTTTTAAAAACACCATACCAATTAATCATTTTTCTTGCATGAAAAGAAAATAATAAGCATCAGCAAATTAAAATGAAAAGGGCGTGTGTGCATATCTTAGGTAAGAGTTCCAAAGATGTGAAGCCCGGTTTGTTGTACTACATATTAATGCAATATTCTCTTACTGTCAGACCAACAAGCAGGAATTCCACACTGAATGTACACTTGGACAGATTTATACTGCTATAGATTATTCTTTACATAATCTCATGTTAAAACTGTTCAGGACTTGAAAACCACAAGCAAAAATGTAGGCTGCTCTCTGAACTGATGTAACATGACACAAAGCCTTAGCTTATCCCACTGTTCCTACAACTATATTACATACCGAGTGAAATTTATGAACAGTTCTTAAATTTGGCCCATTAAAAAAAAATACATTGCAGTAACTCACTCTGGTGGTATTGTGGGGAGGTTGGACAACAGAGACAACAAAGTTGTTAACACAACTCCTGAATTTACTTGCTGTTCCTTTAAAAGTGCTGAAGCAAATCCAGAGGAAGAATAACTTGAAAACTGACGCACACTTTTATTAGGTGAATGATTTTCCCAACCCAAAAGAATTCAAGCAATATTACATTTCTGTTTATTTGTTCTTGTCCATGCCAATCTTGGTTCCAGAAATTTTATTTATTATTCGGTCATTGACCAATAAAAATACATTCAAGAGAAGAAATAAAACAAAATATCCCCTCACAATAACAATTATCAGCAACCATTTGCAGACAAAGCTTATACATAATGCAGCAGGATTTTGCTACTTTTAGAGAAATAAAAATTATCTTGATTGTTTAATGGATAATACAAACAAAAATTATGAGAATGCCCTGGAAATTTAAATCCAAAAGGAATAATCAAGTGATGACAAATATCCCTGTAAAGCTGACAATAGAGAAGGCCATGGTTTCTATGGCACCTGTGTTCCATGGCAATATCAGGTTTCATTTGGGTTTTCCTATATGTTCCTTCCAGGACAATTATGGAGAAAGCATTAAATCAAACTAAAGATAAGTTTCTCCTGATTTTGGGAATTGATATAAATATCAGGCTGATTTAGACATTAAATTCTGGTGTCAAAATCTGTTTAGAACATCCAATCTCCCATGATCAGCAGTAGACGTGTGGGTGAGCTGCAACATTAGCTATATATGTTAATATTTGCAGACCAATTTCCCAGTCAATATTAATATATTGGAAGGAAAAGGGAGTATGTGGATGTGATCTTGGCCTCCCTTATCCCAAATCACTTCAATTAATTCACTGGAACCAGTTCAAGATTCTCCAGATTTTAACCTTCACCATATGTGCAGCATTTATCATTTTAAATTATCAGTATAAAAATAATATTCAAACTTGCTGGTATTTTTCTCTCACAACTATTTAAAATTATGGTCTGACTTTTACAAATTTCATTAAAGTTTCTAAATATACCAGGCTATTATTCTGAAGTCTATAGTATTTGTCAGCATTCAAACATACCAATGTTCTATTACCACACAGGCAAGAAGCATCAGCTCCTCATCAAAGAAATTTATTAAATCTGGTGATTTTTTATGCTGGAATTTTAACACAAACTATTAACCAGAAGGAAAGTATTACAATATAAAGACAAAGAAAAAAAAGGCAATGCTTAGTTTTTCTATTTAACTTACAGTGTTTGTTGAGTCCTCTTGTAAAATCCTGTCATATAACTGTATTGCATCATCATAGCTGCAAATATGAACAGAAAACACCTGCAGGTAAATTTAACAGTGTTCTAACATCTCTAAAGCTCTTAAAGCCATTCATTCTAACCCAGTAAGATGTGCAAACCTGCTGGAAAATAACATCTGGATATGGACATAAATATGTATAATGTTGTGCATCTGAAGTCACTGAAGTAGCTGGATTGTGTTTTGGTGCATTTGAAGCCACTGTCCTCAGTGCAGACACTACAGCACTTAAGTACAATTTTAACCGGACTCAACATCTTTGTTATCATGTGTGGGCAGACTTTTTATCTTGATTAATAAATTGTTGTAACTTGCCTGGAGGATCACTTAGTAAAATGTTTATACATTTTATTGCATTACAGGTAGTCCTCCTTATGACTGCAATTGAGCCCAAAATTTATGTTGCTAAGTGAGAAATGTGTTGAGTTTTGCCCCATTTTTCTTGCCACATTTGTTAAGTAAATTACTGCAGTTGTTAAATTAGTAACATGGTTGTTAAGTGAATCTGGTTTCCCCAATGATTTTGCTTGTCAGAAGGTTGCAAAAGGTGAACACATGACCCCAGGACATTGCAACCGTCATAAATGTGAGTCAGTTGTCAAGCATCCAAATGTAAATCACGTGATCATGGGAATGCTGCAATGTTCGTAAGTCACTTTTTTCAGTGCCATTGTAACTCAGTCACTAAGTGAACTGTTATAAGTCGAGGACTACCTGTATTGGATTTCAGCAGATTTACTCATGGAGATTGCTAAGAATCTAAGCTAGAGTTGTCGACATAGAATTTGTTATTACTGAAATATGATATTTTTTATATTAGAGTCTAATTTTCTTCATACCTACTGTAGGCTCTTCTCACTTCACATAGCTTTTTCAGAAACAGATTAAAACATTTTCAGCTGCTTATTCCAACTTATAGTGACATCTCAGGACAATGGCTTCTCACTCTCAAGAAAGCAAGCCATGCCAGACATATTCTGTTACAGGTAGTTCTTGCTTGGCAATCATAATTGGCACAAGCAACACCATCTCTAAGTGAAACATCACATAACTGCAACAGACTTACAATATTACTTTCCATTTAGACCAGTGGTTCCCAAACTTTTTTTGACCATGCCCCACCTAAGCATCTCTAAAATCCTGATGCCCCCCCCCCCCCGTGACATATAATTCTTACTATTCAAAAAGTGAACTCCTACTCACGCAGAGGAAGCCTAAAAGGCCATTAACTGGGTTTAAACAAGGTTCCATTTGCCCCCATTAAAAATCAAATTGCCCCCCTGTGGCACATTGGGAACCACTGATTTAGACATTGCTTGAGTCACCAGGGTTGCTAGTGTGACATCAAAATTTGAGCTTTTACTGTTGACTTCTCCATTGACTATGCTTGTCAGAAGCCAGTTGAGAAATGCACGAATTGCAAACATATCACTGCAAGATGCTGCAATAGTCATAAATGCATGAGAGGATGTAAATGTTTGAGAGGAAACCACAGTCAACTATCACCACCATCTCCATCTCAGATATACTAACAACAGCCAAGCCTCCTACAACTGACCACATCCCTCTGGGCCCCCCACATCTGGTGATCACAGAGAAAGATGTGCGAGATATAACATCAAAAATGTCATCGAAAAAGCACAACAAAGTGTTCTTCTTACACCAACTCAGAAAGCTCAGACTGCCCAAGGAGCTGCTGTTACAGTTCTACAAAGGAATTACTGAGTCTGTCATTTGCACCTCTATAACTGTCTGGCTTGGCACTGCAACCAAACAAGACAGACACAGACTTCAATGGACAGTTAGAACTGCAGAAAAAACAACTGCTACCACCTGGCCTTCCACTGAGGACCTGTATACTGCACGAGACAGAAAGAGGGCTGTGAAAATATCTCACATCCTGGACATAAACTGTTTCAACTTCTTCCCACAAGATGACGCTATAGGGCATTATACACCAAAACAACTAGACACAAGGACAGTTTTCCCCCATGCCATCACTCTGCTAAACATCTAATTCCAACAACACTGTCAAAAACTACCTAGTAGTTACTATTATCCTTCTCATCTTTCCTATTATCTATCTCATCATCTTCTTATAACTATAACTTTGTTGGTTGTATCTTACGATTTATATTAATTTTTTTATTTAGCATCCTAGGATGATTTATATTGATTGTTTATTTAGTATCCTATGACTATCACTGAGTGGTTTATCTTATGATTTATGATGAATGTATTTTAATCATGATTTATCATTTGTTGCTTGTATGTACTGAGAGCTTGTGCACCGGACACAAATTCCTTGTGTGTTCAATCACACACTTGGCCAATAAAGAATTCCAATTCTAATGATTACATGACCACTATGATGGTCAGAAATGTAAGATGATCTATCCCACGTCATTCTTTTCACCAGAAATGTTAAATACTTAATTTAATACTTAATAGGCTCACATCTAGTCAATTTATATTCAAAAAGGTTCCTTAAATAATTAGAAACAGAATATGAATGAGACCATTGTTCCATTTGTTTCAAATTTGAAAGATGTCAGAAAAAGAATTAAGATGTTCCTTCAGAACTAGTAGTATTTATTTTTGTTTAAGGAAACAAATTGTGAACATTTCAGTTTATATAGTTGATTATGAGTTAAGCACAGAACTCTTGAACAAAGCGTTCTATAATACAGGACAATGTCAAACAAATTGGACCATGCTACTGTCTCTAAAAGATTGTTAACTTTAAGAAGTTGCATAACCTTAATTTTTAATATACATTTCTATCACATTTTCTGATATGTTTCCATTCTAATTCATCTTTATTTATAATTTTCATACCTTACTCTCAACTACATAATTTATTCCTTCATAGCTTTTATATTTATATATTCTGGGAGATGTCTTTTAAAGCTGCATCTGGAAAATATTCTTTAGAATTCAGTTACCTCTCCATGGCTTCAAATTTCATACCAGTTAACCGTTTAACTCTATGGCTCCCAGGGAATTGCCGTCTTAGTTCTTGAAGGCAATACTATAAATTCAAAACATGAAGAAAAATGAGTAGGTAAGGAACATAATTTTCAAATGTTTCAGTGATGTTTATTTGAATGCAGTAACTAAGGGATTCATCTGGCAATAACCCATCCCAGCACAACCAAAATATCAAATTAACACTTCAACAATATTTGAAAGAAGCCAGTATATAGATAGATCCAAGACTACAAACATATTCAAAACACAGTTTTAAAAAAACTAAGGAACATATAAATAATTAATAAGATCAGGGTTGTTTTTTTTCCTTTTCAAACATATAATGCAACTTGTACTGCTAACAGAATTCAGTAATGGGGAAGTGCATGCAAAAACTCTTTGTGCACAATTTTACATAAAAAATACATCATATTTAATTTGGATTTACTGTAATAAATCTATCATTTAAAATGAAAACAACTATTATTATTTCACCTAAAACAGCTATTAAATGCAAATCTAATATACCCTGTTAGACAGAAACAAATTCCAAATTCAACTACTTCGGGGAATCAATGCTTGGAGACATGATCAGAAGCTATCAAAAATAATAAAACATGAACATTATATAGACTAAAAAGATTAAATGTTTTGTAGCTGGAGGGTCTAAATCTAAAAACTACCACAGAAAAGATATTTGACAAGACAAGTGATCATAAGGAATAAAAGTGATAGTAAAGGTAAGACCTCACACATGAGTGTCAATTAAAAGACTAGAACTGACTTTGAAAGACTGAATGAGGGTTTATAGACACAAAGGAAGGCGAAAAGAACAGAGTTAGAATCTGCTCTTTAACAAAAGGCCACAGCTAAAAAGCACATCCAAGTCACAATTGCGGGGATATAAATTCATACTGACAGGAGGGAAGTTCAAAAGTCATGTTAGAAAGTATTACTTCACAGAAATAGTGGAAGCTTGGAACCAACTTCCAGTGGAGGTAGTGGGTCAATCATCAGTAACTGAGTTTAAGTGTACTTGGGATAAACACATGTCCATTATCCGTCAAAAATTAAAAATAAATAAAAATTGATAAAATATAAAAATAATAATTAAAAATAATAAATACATAAATTAAAAAGAAAACAAAAAACACCTCAATGGTCAGACTTGATCGATCACTAGATTTTTTTTCTGTTGTCCCCCCCCCCCCATGCTTCTAATAGCCAACTCAGGGAATACCTAGATTTGAAGGGTCCTTGGTGCTCTCTGAGATTGGTTGTTTTCTTGCAGACGTTTCATTATCCAAACTACCGTAGGTAGGTAACATCGTCAGTGGTAGTTTGGGTAATGAAACGTCTGCAAGAAAACAACCAAGCCCAGAGAGCACCAAGGACCCCTCATTTCAACCCCTAGCTACCAATATTCTCCTTTATTGATACCTAGATTAATTTTAAGATTATTTGCAGCCCATTTTCACTTGTTTGAGATGTCAGCTATAGAAATTGATTAATTAAAATAAATAAATAAATAAAATCCAGACTGCAAATATATGATTGGTGGCTTTTAAAAAATAGGTGATCTGACTAAATCTGTGAAGGTCCATGCATATATGGGCAATATGGCCACCTGAGAGACATAAGGGAAAAGAACGCAAAGACCCCTAGTTATGGGAGATGTTACACTTTGGAAGAAACAGTGTTAGAAGATCAAAATACAAGCATACCATATTTCATCTGGAAATGATGGCAAACGTTTCTTCCCAATTCAGGTCTCTCAGTTGTTGAGTTTTAAGGGTGTCATTCAATAAAAACCTAAAGTTTTCTTTACGATTCTAGAAACTGTAAGTATATTACCGTGCAAATCCTGACTATTTTAAGATGCAGTTGTTTGACCATTCCTGGGGGGAAAAAAACTGATGCCAAGCATACTTAAGTCATAACATATATCTTGTAGAGGGAGGAGAGAAAGAATATTTGGTTCCGATTTTTATCTAATTTAAATCACTGCCTGCAATGAGTATGGATTGGACAGGGCTAAATGTGGTAAAATTCAGTCAATATACAGAGGTTCTCAATAATGAACAAGTGGTGTTGAAAAGTTAAGGTTTGCACTTTGGGGATACTATACCTGGCCTTGTGCCCGGTGGTTTGGCCTAATATAATCAAATATCATTTAGCATGATTTTATTCCTTGTTTCTAATTATACAAAGTTTGCTTTGAACTTTGGAAAGCTAGTTTATACAGCTGTTTTATTTTAGCTAATTGGGGGTTTCAGTGAAAAATACTATTTTAATTACCACCACAAGCCATCCTGAATTCATCTTACAAATATATATAATTGTTGTCCTAGTTTATTTAAAAAAACTTTGAAAGAATTATCACTGAAGGCCAATACAATGTGATTCAGCAAATGAAACAATGAGCAGTGTGTATAATCTTTCATACTTTCACCGTGTAAAATATGCTTAATTTCTCTAAATACAGTGGTAGGTTATTTTAAAGACATTAGGCTTCACTTAAACATAAATTATGACAGTATAAGCACTATGATGGAATCAACTATTGGGAGAAACAACACAGCCTCAGTTCTTCAACCAGAGGTTTCATTGTACCTCTTATTAAAACATCAAGTATTTTAAAATATAATTTCTAAATCATACTAATTCCCACAATAGAAGAGTGAACAGTAAAGGCAATAGAGTTAGCAAAGATGGTGAGACTGTTTCAATCAAAGACAAGAGTTTATCTAGCTTCATTTCTACTTGAAACAGTTTCTGGACTTTTTGTTCGACACTGGAAAAATGAAACTTTAATTTCAGATTTTGAAAATTAGA
The DNA here is from genome assembly GCA_003457575.1 of Thermophis baileyi. Lineage (NCBI taxonomy): Eukaryota > Metazoa > Chordata > Lepidosauria > Squamata > Dipsadidae > Thermophis > Thermophis baileyi. The sequence continues at coordinate 1,656,608 of QLTV01000373.1, forward strand.
ATAATTTTGTCATTATAGAAATGGATTGAAATGTTGCAAAATGTAAAAGGTTGAGGTTGCATTTTTTTATTTTACTGCACTGAAAAACATCAGAAGTCACCACTTTTTTTCTTTAGTTTCTCTTTTTCTCTTAGTTTTCTACCTTTTGTTTTTCCCCCTGTATTTTTATTTTATAATGAAACAATAAAAAATACATAACTTTTAATGCAGTGCCCAAGAACAAGCTCAAGAATACATAAAAGACAAAAATGAGTCCACTATTAAGCTATTCAAAATTATGGATCGAAAACACTGTGCAAATTTAATATTTATCTGCTCTTTCACCTCAAGAAACAAATTAACTGATTTTTATAGCATTTTTTTTTTTACCAAAAAGAGAAAAATATTTCCATGAGCAAGAGCAACATTTCTATAGCAGTAAAACAAGAAAATGTACGTGAAAAATATGAGAATGTCCTCTAAAGAAAAGGGACTAAAGTTTTTAAAAGTTTCAATATATCTACTGAAGATGCCCCTTTCTAGTTAACTTGCATATAACTGAGAGAAGGAAAACTGTGAAAACTGAATGAATCCATATCACTGTTATCAGAAACAAATACAACTAAATCATATGTGAGTACCAATATCAGGAGAGTAGAACAAGCCATCATCACAGTACATATTAAAACAATATCTGAAGAAGCAATGTCCATAATGATGAAAAAAGGAATAGCTTTGTAGGTACATACTATTAATCCATGTTTAAGCTATTGAACTAATATGCCTAGAGCATTAAGAGGTCCCCTCAATTTTTAAAACATGCAACCTGGAAAGTCCAAAAAATAAAATGCAATTATAATCTTGTAATAAATATATTCTACTTTAAATTCCAAATATTTCAATATAAAGTCCTTCATCAATAATGGATGCCTGGCTACCCAAAATCACAGTTTTATTAACTGTCCAGAATAAATTAGGTAACATTTCAAAATAGTATCTTAAAAATTGAAAAGTTCATAGTTTTTAATCACTTCTCTTTCCCATTGCAGCTTCTTATTTGATATAATATGCTATTTCACAGGATTCCTTCTTCCGTAGGGAGTTTCAGGAAGCCATAGTGAATACATTTAAAACTTTTGAATGTTGCTCCTGGATACCTAGGAAATATGTCCTTGTACAGACACTTTCCAAATCAGTCATGTGAGTCTCAGAAAAGACATGGACGTTTCAAAGATTTAAAGGGGAAACTAGTGTATTTCACAAGATTTACATAGCCCTAAAAGTAGACTGCAGAAATATATTCCAGTAATGGACTGCAGAAGAAAATAAGGAGCCTGCCTACCTATTGTGTTAGCAAAGATTAGATTTACTGGATTTGCATAAGAAGTATGTTGGAGCACTTACCGATGCCAAGTCATCTCGGTTGCAATCCAACGCGGCGATCATCACTTGCTCATATATTATCCAAACTAGATAATACAAAATATCATGAAACACAGATTTTTCCCCCTCACAAACCTGCTAATCAGCTCATAGCAAATTGTAGGAAATGTTGCCTTTTATAACGTAAGTATACTTCATCTTACGGAAACCCATCACACTAATGCTAAACCTGAATATTTAGACAAATTCCTTGTGTGTTCAAGTGTGGTTAATAAAGTATAATAAATAAATAAAGTATAAGTATTTGCTAAACATATTTTAAATTCATTGCTCATATATTTTTATACACTGGTTCATCTTAAAAGCTGAATTGGAAAAACAACATGGGATATCAAATCAACTATGGAATGATTCAGAAGTCACCAGCTTAAAAAAAAAAGAGTCTGTGGTTTTGGCAAATAATAGTTTTCAGAAAAAACTTTGCTGATATAGGTGCACTGTTCTCCTTTTGTTTCCCTTTAAATAATGTTTTTGTAAAATCCCTAAGTTGCTGTATTTATTGAATTCTAAAGTTCATGGAAGACGCTCCAAGGAGAAATCTTACTCTAAAGAATTCAAAAATGCTATCAGTCATATAATTATTCATCCTTAGCTACAGAGCTAATGAAAATCCATCTTAGTACTGCATTCCTTCTTTTTCATATATTTACTATTCAGATTATACCCCTTGACTAAAAATAACCCAGTCTGATAAAATGAACTTCTTTCAACTCCCATGCAAACCCAGGGTGTTCAGCTTCCATCAAGAAAAAAATAATCATAGACAAGTGTGTACATATCTGCAATAGCTTTTAGATTTCTCTTGTGTAAAACCTGAAAGGATTCTGAGAATAGATGAACTTCTTAAGCAAAATAAAAATGCTTTCTGAGTACTAAAGTATCAGCTACATGGTTAATGCAGACCATAAGAAGAGTAAAAGACATGACAGCAGGAAATGAGAGTTCATTTACTGCAACCCTCTGGAACAATGACATATACTACAAATGAACTGGAACAAAATATTTTGTTTGTAATCAAAGTAATGTTGTGTTATCTAAATTCATGAATGTTATTAAGTTGTTACTATAAATTCATAGAGTAATTCACCCAAAAAAGGTCAATGAGTATATTCAACTATTCCGATAAGACAATCACTCTTTCCAACATAATTTACTTTGGTTCAAAATAGAAATCAGTTCCACACAAGTTTACTATTCACTTATTCTTCTGAAAGAAAAGCGGATTTCACTACTCATGGTTACTTCTGGCAATATCCTAGCATTTAATAAATCCGTTTCAGAAAAACTGTATTTTGTTGAATTTAAGTATTACTAAGATCAAAACTTCCTAAAATTAAATAAAGAATATTCTAGTTCAGATCTTTGAGACCTCTGCCAAAAATAAACTGCTCATACTGTATGAATTAGGTTAACTGAGTTATAAAAATGAAGATAAAATAAACTAATTAAAATCAAATCTTTTTTCACTCCCTTCCTGCCTACATAGGAATCTTAATCAATCCTGTACACTCAGATGCTTTACCCTGCACTGCATACATTGCTCCCTTAAAACTTTTTCTTCAATGATTCCCTTCTGATATAAAATACGGAACGCCAAGCTTCTTTCTGGAAAGAATTTGTATATGAACCTATGAGTCCTCTCTCCCCAAATGATACTGCATCTAATGAAAATTCCGAGGTGGCGCAGTGGTTAGAGTGCAGCACTGCAGGCTACTTCAGCTGACTGCTAGCTGCAGTTCGGCGGTTCAAATCTCACCAGCTCAAGGTTGACTCAGCCTTCCATCCTTCTGAGGTGGGTAAAATGAGGACCCAGATTGTTGGGGGCAATATGCTAACTCTGTAAACCGCTTAGAGAGGGCTGTAAAGCACTATGAAGCGGTATATAAGTCTAAGTGCTATTGCTATTGCTAAATTCAGACATACCCTACACTCTCCTGCCCAACTGTAATAAAAGCAACCTTCATACTGATTTCACGTCACTAACTTTGCTTTAATTTTTCAGGAATAAACTTCACTATTTCAATCCCTAAACATTTGACTAGTTGAAATTTGTTTAAAGTTTTCTGGGAGCAGTAGGGGAAGATACTTCCCAAAGTATCTCTATGAATAGAGAGTAACTTAATCTGTTGTAGCTACAAGCTCCCTAGCCACACGCTATACTTGTAAAAATCAGAAGTCTAGGAATACTGGTCGATTTTAAGCATACAAAGTTTGTGGACATATTGTGCATCAACATGGCACCAAGAAATTAACTAAAATAGATGGCATGATGGAGAAATCAATTGTATTCTAATTGTGACCAACCCAGATTGGATCCTGTATACTAATTATTTTATCTGATATTTTAATATAAATACATATGTCTGGCTTTGTTGGACTTTATTACAAAATATGCAAATTTTAACTGGATACTAATAAAACCTAGAACATGACATATACCACAGCACATCAGAAGGGCTAGCTAATAAAGAGAAGTAAAACAGTTTTAACCTACTGTCATCACCAAGCTTAGCTGCATATTCATTAATTAACTCTTCTCCAACTTCAACTATTTGCTCACTGTTCCGATAGTTCTCTTCCCTCCATTTTCTCATTTTGTCTCGCATCTCTGAAAGAAACAAAATGACAATTAGAATAGAATAACAATAGTGTCCAATATTTCTAATGATATCCAATTTAAACAAATAATCCTTGCTGAGATCATGAATCCTTGCTGATTCATATGGCTGTCATATAAATACATGTGTATGTATTTATATTTGTATTCTATTTCTCGTATTATGCTCACACAGCCTTTCAACAAAATTTAAAATTGGAATAGTTCAAAATTTAAAATAGTTCAGCATACTTCTACTTTTTGGGAATGACTAAACTTATACAGAGTGTAAAACTCCAAACTGATTTTGAATTACTACCCCCCTTGGTGCCAAAAATACAAAAAACTATCTTACTGTTTAGAAACCATCTGATTGGTATTTTAAGACTATTGTTCTTTGAATTCTCCAAGGAATATTTGTTGCAATTTATAATTATTCTGGGAACCATTTCTTACTGCAAATGTAAAATGAGCTTATTCTGAATGCCGAAGAGTTTTATTTTAAAATTACAATATCCAATTATAGATAAAAGATAATACTATCACACATCCCATTTACAACTTCCTCTGAGAATTCTCAGGTTGTTTTCAGCAGTCTCTAAAGCATATATTATTAAATGGTTAATTCATATAATTTTCTTATTTTAATAAAACTTATACAATGTTAACTCATACAGGTATATTTCTTACTATTTCCTAAATCAAAATAGAAGTGTAGGAGAAAAATATTACTATTAAAATTAATGCAGCAACATATATGTGTACACTTTATATTTTTAAAATATTAATTTTTCTTAATTAATAAAGTATCCAATAATACATGAAAAAGAGCAACAGTACTTCTTTCTACAATTCACTTATTTTTTGAAAGTATTAAGGTTATCATAGATGTGGCTATAATAAAAGTAAATGTCAAGAATAATATCATGGATGTCGAATATGCCGCTAAGTAATATAAAACTGTAAAGCTTAAAAATATCATATTAGATCATGAAATCTTTCCACAGGTTTTTAAAATCACAGTGCACTGCAGAGCTCTGAAGATTTGTTTTAAGCTTAACAATTTTATGTGGTTAAAAAAGAAAACACCAGGTATTCATGAGTTTGCTTTGTTATTGGTGCTATTATTATTATTAATAATAAAAAGAAAAGCCTCGCAGAATACTTTTACCTGATATTTAATATGAAATACATACCTGAGTTAGCCTTCCTTTTATTACAAGATGTGCAAATTTAACAAAACTGTCAATTTTAGATTCAATAAACCTTTCTACAATCTGTTCCTATTCCACCCCTCCCTCCCCCACATAAAAAAAAATCTCAGTATGTTGGAAACATACTGCATTTTATTCTAAAAGTCAACAAAACCACTGTATATTATGTTTCATGTGCCTGAGTAGAGCTAAATGGTTCCTGACTCAAGTCGATCCCTGGAAATTAAAAAAATGGACATAAACAACCTGAGTGAATATCGTATCTATTACCGAGACTAAGAGATTAAAATATTAAAAGCTGTGTTTTTACTGTGAATTTACTTCACCACTGGTAAAACATCTATGTAAGACTAATTCCAATACAAAAAAAAAATGATTCTATGTCAGAGTATACTACAGGATTTCAAATACTGAAAAAAGTTTTGTCATCTGATAATTATTTTTTAAAGAACATAAGTAACTTGAAGTGTTTGCCCGCTGAATTCTTCCCATAGAAGAAAACTATCCTTCAAAGAGCATTATTCTCAGCAGCATAACAAATATTGCAGCCTAAGATAAATTAAAGGACCAGGTTTTAAGAAATATAGAGAAGGAGAAGAGGAAGAAATGTTTTCCATTGTAGATGGCTCTCTATTATCAAATTAGATGCAATGCTCATTATTGTTCTGAGTGGTTCAAAATTATTGAAAATATTAAGAATTACTTTTAAAAGAGAGATTACAATATACTTCAAACAATTCATATAGCTAATTACATTTATGCAAAAAGCTATCAGGATAAAAGTCAGTTTTTTCACAGCTAGAATTAGTTTATTAAATTTAATTCTCTCAAAAATGGAAACAAGGAGAATTATAGCACCTGATTGTAAAAATTACACCTATTGATGTATCTCTTAAACTACCTATAGAACAGAAATACCATGGTGGCTTGAGTTATGATATGGCCATTGTAAAACAATTTCCACAATGGCTTACAACCAAAATTCTCAGCTCAATTGTGGTTGTGAGTCCAGGACCACCTGTATAGTTTTCTGTACACATTATTTCTGAGTATTTTTTTAGTTCTTATGTTTTTGCATTCATTGTATATTTAAATAAGCTTTTAAAAAGAAAGATTATTCTCAGAGCTTTATTCTAACATTTCCACTATGGTTCACTCATTATTCAGCAATGCACAATAAACATTCATGTTAGGATAGTAACCAACAACCAAATTCAAGCTGATAATTTTATCTTCCTTACACAATTTCTCATTTACATCTATTTTTGGATTAGACCTCTCTTTTAAATGTATGAAATATGAACACTGAAACAAAAATATGAAATTCCAGAAAAATGAAGGCTAAGGAAAGCTAAATATTCTTTTATACCTAGCTATTAATGAATACTGGATACTCCCTTAAGGGTCATTGAAAAGAGTGGACATTGTCATTACAAAAAGATAAAGAGACACCTTCTGTAAATTTCATTTATGAAAAGCGCCTCCTTTTGTCTTCAGGCTCCCTGCACCACTCAGAAAGGTCCTAATCCTAAAAACAATATATGTGTGTTTGAAAATTACTTTCATTTTTTCCCCCTGATCTTAAAGATTGGGAAAATCTAAAATGTCTTAATTTTATTTATTTATTTATATACAGTATTTTATTTGTGATGTATGAGTGTAACAGTTTAAGACTTGTTCTTTATATAATAGGATTCACTTCAGGTAATAATTTGAACCATAACATAGTTCATCAGAAAAAGCTGCACAGTCTTTGAATGTTCTCCTACCTTCTTTATGAGGGTAGAGAAGTATACGCTTCCTCTCAAATTTTAAAATAATGTGACATTCTACTCCTATGTCCCCATTCACGAATTGAAATTAGTCATAACATAATCCAGAAGCAAGGGCGGTTTTGGTTTCTCCCAGTTAACTCAGTTGGATTAACACATTGTATGCCGCCCAACTCCCAAGAGTCCCTTGGGAGTTGGGCGGCATACAAATTTAATAAATAAATAAATAAATAAATAAACCTAGAAGTAAGGAGAAATTCCCTAACGGTGAGAGCAATCAA
>QLTV01000373.1:1674692-1691131 GCA_003457575.1 Thermophis baileyi
CCGTCCCACTCCGGCTGCCTTGTCGCCCCGTTTTGCACGATGGGCGATCTTTCGTTCAGCATATGCCTATCGCCGGGTACATCTGCCAGGAAGGGACATGGGCAACGCGGACGCTTTAAGTAGGTGCCCGTTGCCCGATTTGCTGTCGGACATTACTCCGGACGCCCCGGTCCTCCTTATCGACCTGGCGGACTCGGGTCTGGTCACCTCTGCCGAGGTTGCCAGGCACACGGCCAGGGACCCCACCCTCAAGACTGTGTTGAACTGGGTATGGAGGGGATGGCCGAGAGACTGTGTCAGGCCAGACCTCAAGCCGTTTGAACTAAGGCAGCACGAACTTTTTGAACATGGGGGCTGTCTCCTTTGGGGCGACAGTTAGAACATCCCATCCTCGTCGCCACTGTTAGATAGTGGGTAGAGATGACAGGAGACAGACTTCCAAAGCAGCTCTTTATTACAGCTCTTGTGTAAGCAACCAGCAAAGAGCAGTCTGACAGCTTGCCCTTTTATAGGGAGCTGTCAGACAGACCAGCCAATAGCGTTTGAGCTTTTTCCCGCTCAAACGCTGGACCTGGTTGGAACCATGCAACACAGTTGAAACAGTTAGAACATAACACCCCTCTTTTCCCTTGCTTACACAAAGCCTAGTGAGACAATAGAGATAGATTTTAGTTGGATTCTGCTGAGTGTCTGAAATGTGTCCAAAAGTCACAGGAAATCCTCAGACATTTACAATTGTATAACTTCAAGGAAGCTCCTAGATCAGGGGTGTCAAACTGGTGGCCCGTGAGCCAGATGCATTACACTCAGGCCATGCCTACCCCAGCTCCGTGAATGGGAAAGACATTGTGAAACGTCACGTGACGGCAACATGACGCTGCAAGTTTGACACCCGTGTCCTAGATCATATAGGCAGTATATGAAAATCCTATTAATTTGCTAGTTAGAATGTTCTCTGGGAACTCCTTACAAACATTGGACATCTTGTCAAAAGTCCTTTGGAGTACACAGATAATCAGTTTAAATAAGTAAATAAATAAATTTAAATAAATAAATATAAGTAAATAAATCTTCAAGAATATGTGCTCTTCTGTAAAGAATCTCTTTGTTTTATAACATACAGTAACTGTTACTCCTTAATAGTGTGATTTTTTTCCCAAATGTGTCTTGCATTTGTTATCAGTTGTGGGGGGGAAAAGCCAGTGATCTAGAGCAGATGTTTATAAACATGTCCACAGAAAATAAATAAACTACAACATTTGAATAACTCCATGATGAAATAACATCATTAATCTGGGATGTGGATGCCTTACAGAGACATGTTGTTGGACAGTTTTGTTGATCAACAAATATTAATATTTATTAGTATAAGTAATAGTATTGTTAATATAAGCATAACTATTTTGTTACTTTGTATAATGAAATGTATTTGTATTAAGCAACTTCCAAGGAGCTAAAAATAAAAGATCAAGTATACATAGTTGAAAAATATTTAATCATTATTGATCAATTCAAAGAGGAAGGCCTAGCTGAAAAGGAGGATTATGGGCATAGCTCCCTAAACATGGCATTCACCAGTTTGGGAAGATAAGCATGCCACTATTTTCAATGCCGTTGTAACTTTGAATGGTCACTAAATGAACTGTTGTAACTTGAAGACCACCTGTACTGAATGACCATTATTACTCATAATGGTGTCAGTCTATCATGTGATCCTTATTGTTGTTATTACTTAAATTTATATCCCATTTGACTTCCAGGAATCTAAGATCAATGCAAATTTTTAGTGGAAATTTTATATCTCCCCATTTATCTATATTATTACCTACAGCAGCCTTTCTCAACCACTTCACAATGAATGCTCACATTTGCAAAAAAAGTGTCTTTTTTTATTATAGCAATAGCAATAGCACTTAGACTTATATACCGCTTTACAGTGCTTTACAGCACTCTCTAAGCGGTTCACAGAGTCAGCATATTGCCCCCAACAATCTGGGTCCTCATTTTACCCACCTCAGAAGGATGGAAGGCTGAGTCAACCTTGAGCCGGTGAGATTTGAACCGCTGAACTGCTGAACAGTCAGCTGAAGTAGCCTGCAGTACTGCACTCTAACCACTGCGCCACCTCGGCTTTTTATGATCTTTTGCGAAACTCTAGGGTTCTGCAAGATTGTTATTCTACAATCTTATAGGAACTTTATAAAGATGAAATCATAATACTCTTCATATTTTCCTTAAAAAAAAAAAAGAAGAACTCAGCTCATAAACTCATGTGAAATTTGGCTCAATTGACTGTTTCTGGATTGGATCCTAGGGTTGATAAAACTCCGGTTCTGATTTCTGCTGGCATGTTTAATTGTAAGCAGAATGCTATTTTATTTAGGCTGCAAATTAAAAACAGAAAAGAGATTGTTGAAAACCATGTTTCGGGCTAGTTATGAGCATTCTTATTTTGTCTTGAGAAATATGTCATTATTTTTAACAGAGACATGGCTGGTGTGCTTAAGATATCAAGGCTTATTTAAATAGGCATAGAACAAAGTCTAGCATCTCCAAGGAAAGGATGCTGTGTCTGGAAAACAACAGATGTAGACTCAAATAATTCAGCCCCAAATGATACAGATGTTTTCTTGAATGATTTTAAGGCAATACTGTAGAAAATGCTGCAAAATAACAAAACTACAGACCACACACATACTCAAAATCCAGAATAGCAATATTAACTTTCTGAGTTGCCTAATATGCAACGAGTAAACCATTGTTAGGATAATAATATATGTGAACCTGGGGATCGTGGAATCTTTAGTTGAAATCCAAATGTTGTACGTGTTTATGTCACCAACAGCTGAGAACGCTTAGTTCAGAGTTGTCATGTATATTAGAAGTGGCAGGAACCACTGGCATCATCTGGAAGTATCCAGCACAAGTTCCAGTAACATATTTAACTAGGCCCTTTGGCAACAATATTATACCTCAAAAAGCTGTTGCATTTGGAATAATTCTTTAAAGACATTATTTTGAGCAAGTGGCCTTAGTAGAAGATGTTTTACCCATAAACAAAATTTTGTTAGTTTATTGGGTAATCTGCAGATAAAAAAGAAGCAAACAAAAAAAAATGAAAATAATCACACTTCAGTTGCAATCTGAGGTCTGATCTCTTTTCTTGTCTCTTTTAATACAGGCATAAAGATACACACTGCACATTGTATGTTGTGACATTGCTTTCAAGCCAGGAAAGCATATTTTATCTTCAGAATGGTCAGTGGTAAAACACAAGTCAGCAATATTTACCAAGTAAGTTCTCTCCATTGCCTTCTTCATCCTACATATCCCTCCCCATGCCAGTTGCAGTCTTCCATCTCACACAATATGTTCTGAACTCTTCTTCCTCCCTCACAGGATTTTAATTATTCATTCATCTAATTTGCATTGCCACCTATATCTATCCAATAATCTCTGTGCGGCAAACAAACAAAAATGGATTACCCTAAAACAAAAACAAAAAAATAATTAAAAATACACTGAGACTCATTAGAAACCCAAATTGTCAGACACAAGGTTCAGACTCTCTTGGATCACATTTGCCAGACCAATTTCAATCTCATTCTTTCCAGTGCTTGGGAAGCGTAGCTCATCTCTTGCCAGGAGTCCCTCATCTTGGGAATATGTCCAAACTCTGTTATCTTGGGTACCATCCAAGGACCCAGCTGGTGATATCCAGTGTTCTCTGTCTTTCTGGACAATGTCCTTTGACAGAAAGGCACGAGAAAAACACCACTGTGCCCCTAATCTTTTTTAAAAAATCCTTCTGCCTGGTGTTCTAGCGTCCTTTTCAGTTTCTTCAGGGATGTGCCTGGTTTTGTCATTTGTTCCCACATGGTTCAGTGGAAACAGATACTTAACCGGGCTTAAATGGGAAGTGGTTCTATTACCATCTCAATATGTGCCCTCTGTTCTTTTGAGATGCTGACCGGCTGACTTGACCTTGCTTTCTACAGGAATATTTCACCTGGAAACAAGGTGCAGAATATTCAGTCAATAACTCAGAAGTAATCGGGCTCAATTGAGGCTTTTAGAGAGGGGGAAAAGAGAAAAAATTGGGAAAACCCACCAATCAGCAGGATCCCCTTTTTTTCTTCTTTTTTAATGATCTGGCAAGCTTCTGCTTAGTTACCTCTCTGGGCCTCATCTTTTTTTCCTTTTCAACAGAGCTTCCCCCCCCCCCCGCCCTTTCATGGACAATTCCTGCAGATGGGATAAACTGGTAACTTTGTGTTCTGTATTATCTATACTTTTAATTAAACTGACTTGAGCCCAGCTTCAATATTTTCATGGGCAAACCAAAAGTTTGAGAAATGTTTGGGCCCCAAATCAGGGCCATGGATGTTATTAAGTAATATCTGAAACCTCTACAAGATATTTAAGAGCTACTTAAATAGAGAATTGGAATTGAAGATTTTTTTTAAGGAATAAAATACCACATTTTTCGTAGAACCTCATGAAGTCAAGATTATATTAAATATGAATAGTACTTTTTTCCTTCTCTTCTTTTTTTTTAAAAAGTGCAGTGATTATGATGGGAAAACAATGTTTATTGGCACCAATGTGAAACAAAGAAGGATCTTTTACACAGCTAATGCAGGGGTGGGTTCTGGCTTACCTTGCTGCCGGTTCGCTTCCTCACGCGCTGCACTGGCGCACATGCACAGTGTTAAAAACCCAGCTTCTGTGCATGCGCAGAAGCAAAAAACAGCGCCATAGGCGCCGCCAAGAGAGCCAGTTCGGGAGCGTGTCCAGCCAGCCATCACTGCCGGTTTGGCGAGCGGGGGGAAATTCCCACTACCGGTTCTATAGAACCGGTCCGAACCGGCAGTTAGTAAGATGTATTTTCTCAACAATTAGATTTGCCTGAATTATTTTACTGGATCAAGGAAAAATATTTGAATTTGTTACTAGAAAGTCATTAACAATTAGTGTGGCTTGCGGTCCAGAATTAGGTTCTGAAATATGCACACAAGGAATATTTCTTTGAGTCCTTGAGCACACTTACAATAGTAATTCATTTTTAATATTTGTTACAGATCCAGAGTTTCCGCCTTAATGTAACTGTGTTTTCTGTAGTACTGTATTATACTACCACTAATAAATTTCCCAGAGCCTGTGTTTGCATAACTCACTTGTCCCTGACCTGCATGTTTAGAAAGTGGCATAACAAGCCAAATAAATGAATAAATGCGATATATTTATATTTTATAACAGTGTTATTAATTTAATAAATTTAATGGTGATAAAAACAAAATAAATCAGACAACTAAAAATGTTCAGAAGATCTACCTATAATTAAAAAGAAAAAGATTTATTTGGGAAAGTGAAAGACTAGGTTGTAATCCGAAGAGTATTTTTAGGTAGGGAAGGAGATTAACATGTAATCTTACTTTATAATGATAATGTGTGAGGCATGATTAATAGAGGGCTAAATGCGAGTGTTTATCCATAAAGGAATAAAGGTGCATAGTTACGTGTGCAAAGGATAATTGCAAATGTCAAAATCTTTTCAATTACAGTGGTGGTCTGTATGATATTGATTATAATCCTATCAAGCTGTGGTTAATAGAGTTGCAATTATCTCTCCAGTAAATACATATTCTGTAATAATAGTTTAGTGTTCAGAACCAAAATGAAATAGCCACAATTAAACCACAGTCTTTCTGGAAACCATGTAATATTTGGGTGTCCAGTAGGACATGGACCACCCAATCTGTAATTGACTGTTGTTTCTCCAAGTTAAACTCTACCAGTTTCCAATTGAATAAAACTCTGGATATCTTAAGTCTCAGGGCATAACATTATATATTTCATGTATAAAGTATAATATTATTTTAAGCAGAAAATTATAAAATCCAGAATTTTCCATTTTATAATATGTGTATTATTGATTCTGGAATAGTAATATAATTGGTCCAAAATTGCCTATTTAGCTTCAATTTCACATCTGATTTGTAAGAGGCAATATGTAAAAGACAGATAATTGATCATGTGAAGCCAAGGATTTTTGTACTTCTTTTATAATAAAGCATTTGTAAAGTTACACAGCCTAAGAAGATGGATGGAGAGAAACACCCTTTATAAAAATACAATCCAAAACCTTTATGGAAGATGAATGGTATCAGCTGCAAAAAAAATAAAAGGAATGACTCCTTCATAAACCATAATAATTATCCCATGGAAATTACTGTAAAATTGGCTAGCTTTGTTGACAGTTTTTAACAGGCAGAATGCAAGAATTGATGGCAGGTAAGACTGTTTGTTTTTACATTATCATGGATGCATTTATTTTAAATATTCTTCCCTTAGAAGCAGAGATTTCCCATAGACAGTTATAACATACCATAATCACAATTATTATTTTTTATAAAACTCTCAAAACAATAATCATAGTAAAATCTATTAAAAAATCTATGTTCAAAATATAGCAGCAGATATAGAAGAATCAATACATCTAAAAAACCACTGGGTTTGTCAACTGGAGCCGTATCGCAGAGAAAAAGATGCTGATAACTTTGAAAATAAACACATTGCCTTCATTTTGTCATAAGGTAATCATCACCATCATCATCATCCATCAACTATGATAATATCAACATCAGCCTCTCCCAGGTCTGTGGGAAGGACTCAATAGATGGATAAAAATGTCAAATCCAGTCTGAATATCTGGCTGGCTGTGCGACAAAACCATAATAATTGCAACATCTGCAAGAAATACTATCAAGCAAGAACTGGTGGGGCTATAACAGAGAAAGTCGTAGAAAATGAAGAAGCTAAAGTGCTCTGTGACTTTAGAATTCAAACAGATAGGCACCTGCCACATAACACCCTAGGCTTCACAATTGTCAATAAGAAAGACAAAAAAGTCTGGATAGTGGATGTGGCAGTAACTCGAGACAGCAGAACAGAAGAGAAAGAACTGGAGAAGATAATACAAAGACCTGCAAATAGAAGTAGAATGATTGTGTCAAAAGGAAGCAAAGATAGTACCATTGGCAATAGGCATTGTGGATGCAATCCCAAAACATAGGGAGCATCATTTGAACATCATCAGCAAAAGGCAATTTTACTTGGAACAGCTTACATTATGTCACAATAGTTTTAATATTATTAAACAACATCTGCCTACCCCAGGTCCTTGGAAAGAACTTAATAGGTAGATAAAAATGCCAAATTCACCTTAAGCGTCAGGCTGTCTGTGCAACAACTATAAAATAATGAATACTTTAAAAATAATTATTCACATATCTGGGGGAAAAATATAAGCGCAAATATTGCAATATATAAAATTGTCTTGGTTAGGAAGAATTGAAGCAGTTAAAATGAATATTTGGTCAATCCTTAATTTTCTGACCAAATTATTCCAATCATTATCATCATGATTATCATTGAACCATAATAATAATAACAAATTATTTATTAAATTTATGTGCTGCTCAACTCTCAACCACTCTGGGAGGTTAAAAATTAAAAATAGTATATTAAGTACATGTCAAGTAACAAAATATGTACATTATAATAAAAAAAATGAGGATTACATATATTACAGGATTTGGTCTGGCAGCTCTGAATTTCAAACTTAATAATCAAACTTTTTAAAACATGAATCACAGTTTGTATTGTATCATTGTTATTATTGAGGTTAGGTTACTGCAACTAAGGGAGCAGGATTTCCAGAGAATCTGTGCAAATATCTGTGGACTGATAAAAACAAAAATGGAAAGCTCATAATAATATACAGTAGTAAGTGGTGTATTAAAAGCTTAGGCTATTTCCATCAATTGTCGTATTGAGCTTGGTGTTTCCTAATTGTTAGCATCATCTGTGTAACACTTCATCGTGTATTCCTCTCCCTGAATTTTGATCCCACTGATTTATATTTTCAGATCTTGGTGACCAAGACTCAATTACAATTACAAATGCTACAGGGGAGAGTAGACACCCTTGCTGTGTTCCTTTGCTAACTGAAAAACTTGTGGAGAATGATCCATTCACTCAGGGGTGGGTTCCACTTACCTTCCCTACCGGTTCGCATTGCGACGGAAGCCTTTGCGCATGCGCAGAGGGTTTTTTTGCAAGCCGCAGCGACCAGAGGACCGGTTCGGGAGCGTGGACCGCCAGTCATCGCTGCCAGTTCGGCGAGCGGCGGCAAATTTCCGCTACCGGTTCTAAAGAACCGGTCCAAACCGGCAGCAACCCACCACTGCATTCACTCTGATTTTGCTAGTACCTATCTTTTACTCACTGAGATTCATTTTGTCTGACCGCTAGTGAAATTTCCTTCCAAAGTTTCAAAAGCTTTTTCCATATCTAGAAATATATCTCTTCTTTTTCTTATTGTTGGAGAATTCAAATGCATTTATGATATATCTGCTATTACCTCTCATCTCTTTTTTTTTAATGTAATTTGTCTGATCTGTGTGTGTGATTTTGGAAATGCACTTCCTCTACTACTATTGCAGTGTAAATAGTTGCTATAATAGCTACTAGAGTAGTGAATATCCTCAGTTGATTATAAAAAAAGTAGTCTATATGACTGGCTTCATCCCCTTCTTTGTGTATTAATGTTATACTGTATATACCGCTTCCCGGGTTTTTGGGGGTATTGATTTGTTGTCTGAATGTCATTCATTGTCTTCAATAGTGGTTCTGCTAGTTCTTCTTGTAGCTCATTTTGTAAGATAGGACCATTAGCCCATTTAGGCTTGGTGCCTTACCAATTTTAATTTTCTTTACTGCTTCTTTAGCTGTTATAAATTCGCTTAATATTTGGCTATGTTTTTTCAATCAATTCTTTACACTCTGAGTTTTTAATATATGTTTTCAAATTTCCTTTGTCGATTTTGTGCCTGGATAATAATTCTTTAAATATTTTTGCAAGCTCCTCTGTAATTTCCCATTTAGTTTATGACAGTTTGTCCTCTTTCTCTATTGCTGTTTCTTTCTCTTTTCTAATCTGAGATGCCAGACATTTCCTGGTTTGTTTGCATTTTCAAAATGATTTTGTTTGACATATTTTATCTTTTTGGGAAATTCAGCCATTTCCAATAAACCTAATTGTTGTTTAACTGTATTTAACTCTTTCAGTGATTGCTTTTATAAATCTGTTCTAATTCTGGTATTTTCCTGTGGTTTTGCTTTTATCTTTGTTCTGCCTTAACTACACCTTCATACATTATGTAGATGTATTTCAGGTAGATAACTGGTAGACATTATGGAATGAATAGGACACCAGATGGACTGTAATTTCACAGATAAGTAATTCAGTGACATCAGATCAACTGTGATATATTTCACCACATCTATCTTTCAAGGCATGCTTCTATCCATACAACCTTTTTTCTCTTTGTTTCCCTTTCCCCCCCCCCATTATTCAGACCAGTTCTAAGTACAAAACACCGGCCATCACAGGAGAACCACGTAGTGTTTGCTTAGCTGGCCTTTTGGCCCTGATGGTTTCTTTTCCGAGTGTCAAGCCCATCATTAATTCTTTTCCCATTCACCAGTCCCTCAAGATCAACTTTTTCCACTCTTTCAGCTTCCAATAAACAACCCTGCCAGATCTAACATATAGTTCTGACTATAACAAACTCCAGAACAGCTGTTAAATGCATCTGCCAAGCTCTTAGCCACCAGAGGACTCAGACAGCAAAAGAAACAACACCCAATGAGTTGGTAGGGCATCAGCTTTCTTGTTTTGACAGCAGGTTGACCAACAGTACTGGCATGCATGGCTTGTTTTTACTATAATTTTAAGTGGGTGAACACTAACTGCTAGTGACAGCAGGGATTCAAACTGTTAAAAATGGAAGTGTGTCTACTTGTCAAAGTTTGGTAGAGATTTTAAGACCCTTGAATAAGGAATAGGAGTCTGTTCTCTCAAAAATGTAGAGTGTAACCTAAAGATTCATCTGTGAATTCTAGGAAGAGAAGTATTATCTGTCTAATATTGTCTATATTGTCAGAGGATGTGCTTTGCAGTTCCGATGTGGTGGGATGGTTAAGATGTTGGACTAGGCTCAAATCTTTATTCAGCCATGGAACCTAGTTGATTTGGGATGACACCAGAAGAGAGAAGGAGGGCATGTATGCTCCCTTATGCTCCTGGAGGAAAGAGTTAACTCGTATACAGTGGCCATGTATCATACATTATAGAGAACATGTGTCCTTTAGTGATAAAGAATCATCTGTCAGCATTCCAAGTAATGCACCCATAGGAAACAAAACTCTGAGGCAGCCAAGTTCCTCAAAGAACGATTTATTGGATACATCATATTGGCACAAACTGGTGAAAGCTGACTCTGAATTTCCCCACGGCTTTCACCTGATTAAAAGTAAAACTTTTCGACCACCACCCAGTCAATGGTCACATTGTCCAATCCAAGTGCTGGCTGGTCGCTTGGTTACTGTCTCCTCCTCTGGCCAGCCACCTGTGCAAATGTCCTTGGTTCCCACAGGAAAACTTTATTGTTTTGGATACAAAATCCCATCTAACTATTTCCCCCCCTCTCACCGGTGTGTGGCAACCCTGGAGCCTCCAAGATGGCTTCAGCCAGGCTCATTTCAGGGTTGACATCATCATCAAGGAAAGTAATAGAACCCTTGAAGTTGCACACTTACACTTGGAAGGTAGATGGATCAGGTATTCATGAATATTGTATATTCAATCTTTCAAATACGGTGAGATGTGTTTTTATTTTAACTGCACTAATCATTTCTAAATCTGCACCTACATGAACTGTCAGCATACAAAATTCCTCACAGTCTTTCCTCTCTTTTTAGCAAGTGGCAGAAAGACTTAGATACTGTTATCAGCTCAATATAAAAATGTATGAATCCTAAAATAGGCAGAAAAGTTGTCCTATCAGTGAAGTTACAGTTGAATGAAGAAGCACATCCAATGCCCAGCAGCCCAAAGATGGTGAGGACTTGATGGAGCCCACAGATGCCCATCAGTGGAATATATGGTATGATTCCAAAATTAATTTCTGGTACCTCATTTCATTTCAGTACTTGAGAGATTCAGAAGAAATAGGAAGAGGAGTTGTGACTCATGCACACACCCTTTCTCTGTGATTCTTGACTACATCTGCAAAGGTATCATGCAAATATTGTTCCAAAAATACGGACATAGTTGCTAGAGACACTCTGTGCTTCTGCCAGTTAACGTGACTCCAGCTTAAGTCTTGATCTTGATCCATGTCATGTTAGCTTAAATGCACCTGATTTTAAATATTTCAGGAAAAGGAATTGGGTGTTTGTTCATCTATTCATATGATCTGATGCTGATTTGGAATGCACTTGTCTCCACCAAAATGACTTAACTTCTGTTAGAACGCCTCATAGTGACTATGATCTGGATCAGATTTGGAGATAGAGGAAATGGAGATTATTAAAGATCCTCCATTACCATATGATGCTGTAGCTTGTGGTGTGTTATTATATAAACTTCATTAGAGACAGATGGTTGCTTTAAAAAAAAAAAAAACAAGCAAGATACCAATTTTTTTCCATTTCACTGTACCTTTCCCTCAAGCCCAGAAACCAACCGCTGAAACTTGTCAAATGTTGCCATTCTACACTTGAGTCACCCTGGGAACCCTACTTGCTGCCATGAAACGGTCAGCTTCTAAAGGAACAGATGTTTCCAGTTAGCAGTAAGAGACCTAAACAAGTGTATGCGACGGCACCAGCACAAATTTCAAGATATTTATAGCTGTCCTTTTGGAGTTGGAAATTATTAAAGCTAATCCTCAAGCATATAAGAATGCTGCATGCTGGGCAACAAACATATATTAACAGGTAGCAGGTTGTGCCGGCTCTTTTTCAAGACACTGAACTCATTTGATATCCCTTTTAATGATGGAGGAACGACCACTGGAGGTGATTTATCAAGACGGCTGCTGTGCAACCTCGGATCATTTTCAACAAGACCTAGGAGGGCAGAATGCCAACTCTGCATGGAATCTAGATGCAATTGCTATGCACCATAAATCATGGGGCATAATCTATTTTGGGGGTCAAGGGCCATAGTCATTGTGGGAGGTGTGGGAACCACATGTGGATTGAAGCCAGGAGGAAGTGGACATAAGCAAAACAGTTGCCTGTTCTTTTACATAAATACAGTAACACAAATTATACCCATGTATAAAGGTAAAGGTTCCCCTCGCACATATGTGCTAGTCGTTCCTGACTCTAGGGGGCAGTGCTCATCTCCGTTTCAAAGCCGAAGAGCCAGCGCTGTCCACAGACGTCTCCGTGGTCATGTGGCCGGCATGACTAAACGCCGAAGGTGCACGAAACGCTGTTACCTTCCCACCAAGGTGGTCCCTATTTTTCTACTTGCATTTTTATGTGCTTTCGAATTGCTAGGTTGGCAGAAGCTGGGACAAGTAACGGGAGCTCACTTCGTTACGCGGCACTAGGGATTCGAACCGCCGAACTGCCGACCTTTCTGATCGACCAGCTCAGCATCCTAGCCACTGAGCCACCGCGTCCCATACCCATGTATAGGTCCCCTTATATTTGGGGTTCCATCTCGAGATGGGGTTGGACAAGAATAAATACAAATGAAATCCAGACAGCTCTGAGGAAAGGAGAAATATTTATTCCACAAAGCAAAGGGGGTTTGCTTTGGGAGCAGCTGCAGAGAAGTGGGGTACAGCAGGATGCTTTTATAGGGGAGCTTGTCCTGGGTGTGGCAGCATGTACATGCTGATTCTAGGGCGACACTTGGGGGGGGCGTGGGTGTATGATGTGTATTCTTGTGAACATGCAGTTCCGCTGGGAGACCAATTTAATGAACTCTATTTGTGTTTGCAGACCTCTTTTGATATGTGAATTAGGGCTGGGTAACTTATTTTGGGTTTTGAGGAAATTTGAGCAAAAGATCCCCCCTTTGGTTTTTTTACTTGATTAGCTTAGTTTCAGCTTAACTGTTGATTATCTAGTGGAGGCTCTGATTCTCAGTCCATTGTGGATTTTGTTAATGTTTTAAGGGAAGATGGAAACAGTATAAAGAATAAAATATATTTTGATATCAAACTTCCCACGCTTCCTTACAACTACGGTATATTGAGCAGGTTTGCCAGGAGGGTCTAGGAATCAGAATCAGAATAGAGCTGGAAGGGACCTTGGAGGTCTTCTAGTCCAACCGTACCTTTCTCAATGATTTGCTTGCAAATCAGAAAAGATTGCTATTATACGGTAGCTGGAAGAGGACTATGTGTTCAGTGCAAGTCAGGATGAGATGGATCCACTGGCCAATGACAACCAATTCCCTACCTCCTGTTGCTACTGAAAGCAGAGATCTGTTTTGCATCACAGTATGATTAGCTGGCCAGTTGGAAAAATATCCACCAAAATAGCTTTTGAGGGATACACCTAGTGTGTGCATTCATTCTATAAATCAAGGAGATGGGAGGCACACATTTTTCCACTATAGTTATTTTTTTTTATTACAAGTACTTTAAGGATGGGGCACAGGGATGGAATTTTTTCCTCTCCTTTTGAAATATATTTTCATACAGAGGCAGAAGTTTTATGGGGGGAAAAAAACTTAGTAGTTTATCTCACATTTATTTTCTAATTTCTTAAAATACAGAAAATTGTCTAAAGTTAATTGTTTGCCTCCTGTGAAAATGTTACAGGTTCTGGGTGATTCACTAAAAGGGCTGAGCAGGGGATTGGTTGCAGCCAGCAAATTGACAGCTTTGTTGTAAATGAAAGACTCTGGGGAACAAAACTATGAATCCCAACAAAACGGAGCCAACTTTAATCAGTCCTGTGTAGGTGAAGGTCAGATGAAAGAACCCATTCTACATTTCTTTTGGCTTCAAGACAGGAGCTACAGAAGACTCTGACCTCTTGATGAGACAAATGGCTGGTGTCATTTAAAAAAAAAAAAGATGTTTGCAATTTTGGAGAAGAGTAGATAGTTCTGCCAGACTTAAAACTAAATACAGATTTCAGCTACAAAAAGAAAAAAGCCATGGGGTCTCTGCTGAAATCTTTTTTTTTTTCTCTTGAAGGAAGATGAATTTGGGGAGAGGCAATCTTTTTTGCTTAAATTTAGTTAAACTTTTATTATGTATGTATGCATAATACATTGTCATCGCTGTATATTCTCCAAAGCTAAGTTCCCTCCCCCATCCCAAAAAAAGATAAACTAATGTTAGAGTGAATGCCATCTTGGAAATTAGATTGAAACAACTGTTTAGTAATACTGTAAACAACATATTCATGAAAGGACTATGAGGTCTTCCTAACTCTGCTTCTCATTCTGAAAGATTGCTTCTCGATAGTGAAATGGTGACAGCTGTTTTTCAGTAAGCAATAAGAGTTTAGCAAAATCCATTCATGCAGCAGAATGAAATTATATACCAAAATAGCACATCAGGAGAAACGTCCTTGACGCCTCCCTTGATGCAAGGTGTTCTTGATTTAAATGTTGGCATTCATTTTTCCAGTTTGAAGCGCATGATACAGTTTATCCTATCACCTAAGGTTCCACTCCTTTCTACTACACATGTAGCTCCATGTTTAGTTATGGTCCTTTGGGAGAAGGATAAAGGTTGGAGCAATTACCCTATGGATAAAATGGGTGTGAGAAGGTCCTTCTACTGATATACCAACATTTATTCACTTATCAAATTAGAAACAGCCCAAATCCTTCACAGAGGGACTCCGAGCTGTGTGCAAGTAAAATATTATAACATAAAAACCATACATGAAATTTATAAAAGAGGCAAAGATAGTTAAAATTCAACATTAAAAGTTAATTCTAAGGCAGAGGTAGGGCCTTCAGGGCACTAATCAGCACCATGACTGAGTGCTCTTCTGTGAGCCCCAAGCAAGATAGCAGAGGCAGATTTTTAGACATTTCTGAAAGGCCACAAGAGTGGGCATCTGTCTTACCTCTGGGGAGGGGGAGGAGAATGTTCCATGCAGCAAGACCAATGGTAGAGAAGGCTCTCTTCCTGGACCCCAGCAGTTGGAATGATTTAACGTGATCCACAGCATACCCTCCCTGCCTGAAAGGTGGAACAGGCTGATGTAATGAAGAAGGTTCTACAGGTAACCAGGTCCCATGCCATGTAGGGTTTTAGGGGTCATAACAACACTTTGAATTGGACTTGGAAGCAAATCGGCATGCAATGCAGCTTGTGCAGCAGAAGCATTACATGCACTGTCCTTTGGGCACCCAAGATTGCCTTGCATATCATAGTCTGTAAAAAAAGTGGGCTGATTGGCAGACATGCATTATTATTCTTTAGTGCTGTGAAACAAGGGTAATAATAGCACGCACAGCACAAAAACTCCATGGGTTCCACCTACATTGCCTGTGGAGAATTCTGGGTGTCACTTGGGGCAACCGTGTCACCAATGAGGAAATTTTGCAGCAGAGTAGATCCGGAAAGTTGCAGACTATTGTGATGGAACATTGAATGTATCTAGCTGGCCATATTCTTTACTTGCCAAAACATTGATACCCAAAAAAAATGCTGCATGACGGGAGCTGGTAGAGAGAAAACAGAGGCAAGGTAGACCACGCAACACTTGGCGTCAGACATTAAAAGATGACCTACAGACAGTAGACATCAAATGGGAAGATGCTGAAGACGCTGTTGTGGATAGATTCATTGGAAGAAGCTTGCTGCCCTATGCACTTCACATGAAAGGAACCAATGATGATGAGGAGGAGGAGGGCTGCCTTCCTTCACAAAAAAAAGTACACACTGATCCTGTAATACCAATGACTTAAACAGTAGAGAATAAAAGGGAGTGTAGTTTGTATACAAAGTACAGTTTTTATTGACACATATTTGGCCATTGCTCTAATTTAAATATAAATGAAATGTACCTGCTATCCAGATGCTAACTGTTAATGACTTACTATCTGTAGTTCTTGACCTTTAAAATGGATATGGGCTGGACAGGCCTTCAAATAAAATCATGGTCTCTAACAGAAACTGGGCTTAAACTAACAGATCAGATGTTTATTTGTGAGAAAGGTGGCATATATTAAAGCTTCCTTGAAATTGGTGACTTAATTCTACCAATGCTGAAGTGCTATCCAAATTGCATCTGTGCAGAAATAAATACAATTAGGATCTGAATGTTATTTTTCTGGATATTAGATTCAGCAGAAATCGGTTTTTTTTTAAATATTTATTTTTATAACACAATTTTCCTTTACACAGCTCTATCACATAATTAATACGTCTGTGACATTATACATACAATGGAAACCAATAATCAGTACATTAAATACCTTCTATTTACAATCTATCTAACTCTATGTACATTTATAGTTCCTATTTCTATTGTCTATCCATACATACCAATCGTCCCATACCGCATAGTATTCTGAATTATCTTTATTCTTTAATTAT
>QLTV01000373.1:1691463-1718883 GCA_003457575.1 Thermophis baileyi
TAAATAGTTATATATTTTAGAAATCAATTTTCCTTCTGGACCGATTCAGCAGAAATCTTAAGGCTATGGAAAGCTTTCCTGATTTCCTTAACTTTTTTCATCTTGAGCAAATGGATTTATTCCAAGGATCTCTAATATTTCTCTAAATATTTCTTCTAAATTAGAAAGATTGAATAGTCCTGGTATTTTACAGGACTTGTAAGAATTTATGACCTGGTCCAAACATTAATGCTACTGGGATGTGTATTTATATTGTGAGAAAAAAGTGTTTGCTTTTATTGAAGCATGTTTCCCTTCATTTAAAGAAAAAGGGAAAGAGAAAGAAATTAGAGGTATGGATACACACATTTTTTTATTGAATGTTTAAAAACTGGGATTAGGCTTAAGACAATTCATTATTTTATATTATACATAAATTGTGTGTGTGTGTGTACACATACAAACACCCATGATCTAGGAAAATAGATCTATATGTTCATTAGAAATATATATAGGAATCACCCATTTACTTCTAAGGGCTTATGCTGAAATTCACATTCATTTTGAGGTGAGTTTCTTCAGTTTTTGCAGTTACTCTGGCTACATAGCTAATTCTCACTTCCATTTTTTTCAGGGAAATTCCTTTTTTCCGGTTTGGACTAGAGTGAATAACCCTAAATTCCAGCATAGGAGCCAAATGCTGTTTTCCATTACTGGAAAAATAAAAGTCTGGCTTTTATTTGGGACTTGATAGGTCTTTCGGTTTCCATTCTTGCGTGAAGGTCTAGGCACAGTCTAAATTGCTGAACTTTGTTGTTGTTGCTATTGTTTGGCCTTTCAGCTCTTGCAGGTGGGATTTCAGACCTGATACCTACTTTATGCGACAAGCATGCTTTCTGCCTGTACATTGGTCATGCTACAGTTTCATGGCTTCAGCCTTCAGCAACTTTTCAACTTCTCCAAGAATAGCGGACGCAGGAATTCTACTCCAACTGTCTCCACCCCATTGTTATTCTGATCATTAGAGAGAACTGTAGGGTGCTCTTGGAAATAAGTGCTCATTGGAGCAAGCAGATGACTTTGCCACCAGAATCAAAGCCCCCAATACCCACAGACTCAATGTGTCCTTATTCATAAGTCTGTAGAGATTCTCAGTCATCCAGGTCATGGTTGTCCCAAAGGTGCTTTTTCAGGAGGCAATTGGACTTCCTTGTTTTTTTCTTTTGAAGACGTTTCGCTTCTCATCCAAGAAGCTTCTTCAGCTCTGACAGGATAGTGGGGAATAGAAGGATTTATATTCCTTGCAGACAGCTGGTAATTTGCATCCTTTTTTGAGGAGGGGGAATATAAATCCTTCCATTCCCCACTATCCTGTCAGAGCTGAAGAAGCTTCTTGGATGAGAAGCAAAACATCTTCAAAAGAAAAAAAACAACGAAGTCCAGTTGCCTCCTGAAAAAGCACCTTTGGGTGTCCTTATTCATGTTTCCTTTTTCACAGTTTACACTGCTATCAAAATCCCATGAATAAGAAGACCATCTCTGTTTCATCTGAGAAACCAGGGCTGACAGGAACGGAGGCGAGACGAGGTTCTTCAAACCAGCAACATGTTTATTTTTTAACTTCAGCACCACAGCAACAACAGCAGAAAGAGAACAGCAACGTGCCGGCTGACAGCTCCTTTTATACTCAAGCTGCTAAGCCGGTACCCAATCAGGACATCCCATTTTCCCGCTTGCCAGCTGCTCGCGTCTTAGCCAATCAGGCTCAGCTTGCAGTCGGCTTGGGTTTTGGCGTCGTCGTAAGTCCGAGGACTTTACATCCCTCACCTCCCAGATGGCGCATGCATAGTCGGCGAGGTATGCAGGTCGACGTCAGCTCCACCCAGACCGCCTCAGTTCAGGGCCGGCGGCTGAAGAGGGAGGAGTTGGAATTGAGTCCTCCGGAACTCCCTGCGACCCAGCCGAGGTGTTGCCTGGAGTCTTAGCCAGCGCTGGAGTGGTGGAGTCGTCTGGCACGGTAGGCGTCGGGCCCTCATCGAGGGACGGCTGCGGCGGTAGCTCTGAATGGGCTCTGGAGCAGGTGGCAACTCCCTGGGAGGCTTGGGCCTGGTCCAGCGGGGCCGAATCGAGGCAGGGGACTCGGCGCCTTAATTGATTAATGTGTCGGCGCCATAGTCGGCCGTTGGTGAGCTGGACCCTATAAGAGCAGGGTCCAGTTAGTTGTGTCATGTGACCCAGCAGCCACCGTTGGCCTGTCCCTAAGTTAAGGGCGTAAATTGAGTCCCCCACTGCGAATTCCCTGGGTTAGGGAATGGGTGTTTGTCCGGTATCGTAGCTGGGGTGCAGACGGTCCAGTTGGGTCCGTCGGCCCATAAGTAATTCCGCAGGACTAAAACCGGTGGCCTGGCACGGGGTAGTATGCTGAGCTAAGAGGTATTTGCAAATACTATCGTGCCAATTGCCATGCCCCAGGTGGCCCAATGCCTCTTTAGCTGACCTAACTGCCCTTTCAGCCAGGCCATTGGCAGCCGGGTGAGCCGGCGCTGTGGTGGCATGGCGGATGCCCAGCCTGGCAAGAAATACTTGGAAAGGGGCAGCCGTGAACTGGGGCCCATTATCCGTCAAGTGTCAGGAAGCCCATGAGTGGCGAATAGCCTCTCTAAAATCTTAATGACAGCTTCAGAAGAGGTGGTAGACATTAATGCCAGCTCCACCCACTTAGAGTAGGCATCTACGAGGACTAGGAATGAGTGTCCCTGGACAGGACCAGCCAAGTCCAGGTGGATCCTAGCCCATGGTGCCCTTGGGGACTTCCACTTGTGGATTGGGGCCGCAGGCGGGGCTGGCCTGGATTGCTGACATGCCTGAGAGGCAGGTGGCCTGAGAAAGATTTGTGGGACACCTGGAACGACCCGCAGCCGACAATAGGAATCAGTTTGCCCTGGTAGTCCTTGAGAGCGACAGGGCACGGTTGGAGTAGTTGCTTGGTGAAATTTGGCACCTGTTGATTTATTGTGGCCCACGAAATTAAGGATTTGGAGGATCCAGTGTCGACTTCCATTTTCAGGGTCTGCCCTCAATCTTCACTGTGAGGTAAAGTTTATGAGAGGAGGTGGTCGCAGAGGCCTGACTGACTGCCATAGTGGGAGGACGGGCATCTCTAGTGATAGAGAAACAGTCTTCCCTGCGGTTTGGTGGCTTACGATAGGGTTTCCGTTGGCAGGCAGGGTCAGATGGCACCTCCATTGCTGGCAAGGTGGCTCTGCATACTCTGGATAGGTGGCCCTTCTTGCCACAATGACGGCATGTGGCGGTGTGGAACTTACAATCAGCTCTGTTGTGGTTCCCCCCCACAGCCAAGGCAAGAGGTCTGAGGTGATTTTGCAGCTGAAGTTTTCTTACGCGTTGTCTTGAGGCG
Organism: Thermophis baileyi; assembly: GCA_003457575.1. Taxonomy (NCBI): domain Eukaryota; kingdom Metazoa; phylum Chordata; class Lepidosauria; order Squamata; family Dipsadidae; genus Thermophis; species Thermophis baileyi. Next base: position 1,694,861 of record QLTV01000373.1, read on the forward strand.
GCTTACTTCTTCCTCCTCATCCGATGGGTTATCTAGGTCAGTGTCCTCATGGTGGACGGCTTGACTTCTGCTGGGTAGAGTGCTTGAAGGGAGGTACCTCTGCATTTCAGTAGCTGACTTTTCAGAGAGTTCAGAGGCCCTGGCTTCATCCAGGGCAGTCTGCAGATTCAGCTCTGTGGGGGCCAATAGGCGACGCTGGAGCCTGACATCTCGCACTCCACAGACTAATTTGTCCAGCAGAAGATCATCAAGGTGTGAATTCGCACTTCAGGGCAGCAGTTCGAAGGGCAGCCATATACTCGTTTACAGACTCCCCTTCTCTTTGGTACCTTTGGCGGAAAGCGTGCCGCCTTGCGATGCGTGAAGGTGCTGGGGAGTAGTGATTCTTCAGCTTTCCTAGGAACATCTCCCAAGGCACCGTGTAAACTGGCTGAGGTGCTGTCAGAGCTCTTGCTGTAGCAAACATTTCACGGCCGCAGGAGCTTAGGAAATAGCCCAGCTTTCTGGTGCTGGATAGCTCTGTGAAGTCGTTTGCTCTTAGGACGCATTCAGAACGCGTGAGGTAATCGTCCCATGTCTTGGTAGCTGGCTCAAAAGGAGCGAATGCCGGTAGGGTGGCCATCCTGACAAGGACGGATTTGGGCAGCAGGCGCCCTGCGACCTCTCGTCGCTTTGACTAGTGACTGAATTAGTGACTTAGCTTCGTGCGCTTCAGCTCAGAAGTGCTTCAGCTCAGAAGTGCTTCAGCTCAGATGGCTGCCAGCTCCGAGGGGTGATTTGCCAGCCGTTCCGTCAGGAATCCCACCTTCGTCGCCAGTGTTTCATCTGAGAAACCAGGGCTGACAGGAACGGAGGCGAGACGAGGTTCTTCAAACCAGCAACACGTTTATTTTTTAACTTCAGCACCATGGCAACAACAGCAGAAAGAGAACAGCAACGTGCCGGCTGACAGCTCCTTTTATACTCGAGCTGTCAAGCCGGTAACCAATCAGGACGCCCCATTTTCCTGCTTGCCAGCTGTTCACGTCTTAGCCAATCAGGCTCAGCTTGCAGTCGGCTTTGGTTTTGGTGGCGGCGTAAATCCGAGGACTTTACAATCTCTATCTGTGGAGCTGGCTGAATTCTCTTTGAGTTGAAGAAATAAACAAAGAACGAAAGGATTGGCCTGCCCCACCTGTGCTGGCAGAGGAGGCATGCTGTGGACCCCATCGGCTGCAGGGAATTCTGGCTGGTGGGGTCCAGGAGAAGAGACTTCTCTGCTGTTGTGCCTGCCCTTTGGAACAGCTCTCTCTCTTACAAACACACACCCAGTGAGGTCAGCTCCAATTTTTCTTACCTTCCATAAGAGTTAATGACTTGGCTCTGCCAGTTGACTTGGGGCTCCAACAGAGGGATTTCACATTGGGGGTGGTTGATAGATTAACAGCAGATCCCACTCCCCACTTCTCATCATACTCCCTCCCTCCCCATGTTTTTAGCTTGGTTGATTTTTATAGTATTGTATTTATAAGAGCCGAGGTGGCGCAGTGGTTAGAGTGCAGTACTGCAGGCTACTTCTGCTGACTGCCGGCTGCCTGCAGTTTGGCAGTTCAAATCTCACCAGGCTCAAGGTTGACTCAGCCTTCCATCCTTCCGAGGTGGGTAAAATGAGGACCCAGATTGTTGGGGGCAATATGCTGACTCTGTAAACTGCTTAGAGAGGGCTGTAAAGCACTGTAAAGCGGTATATAAGTCTAATTGCTATTGCTATATTATTAGGTTTTATATAGGTCTTTTAATATTGTAAGCCTGGAGGTACCGGGCGGCTAATAAATTTTACAAATAAATAAATTCTTAGAATGGGATGAAAATTGTTCTTTTTTTTTATCCCACTCAAAAAATTTCTGTTTAACATGGACAAACACTAACTCAGTGTTTCTCAATCTCGGCAACTTTAAGATAGCTGGCTGAGGAATTCTGGGAGTTGAAGTCCACACATCTTTAAGCTGCTAGGGTTGAGAAATAGGGTCCTAACCCATTTAGCACAGACAAAGCACACAGTAATTTACTGATGCACGGAAATCACTGGCAGGCAAAAGAAGAAACAAAACTAGAACAAGTTGTTTTGGTACATGCACTAGATGACTGATAACAATATGCATCAACAGTATGGAATTTTCTTTTCCATATTAAAATTCCATATTACCTTTGAATAATCTCAGGACTTTGGCTTTCTGGCTTAAAAAATAATTTATTTAAAGCACAATACTGTATCAGAATCTGCAAGTAGATCTGAGTTCTACTGTTTAAAATTTACAGACTTCGCTGAAGTATGATTGTTTCAGGGAAGAACTTCAAACAAACAAGCCTCAAATAAATCAACAAACAGAAAACTGCAGAGGCTCTCATTTCTGAGGAGGGGTAGGCAAAAGTGTTCTCCATATATATTGTGCTTTCTTAAAGAATATTTACTGCAATTTATTTCTTGCTAAACACTTTCATCTTGTTTCTTTTCTACAATTGCATGTAAGTATTTGTGACACTTGAAAGCTAACCTGCACAGGTTTTAAAAACCTTCCTAATTCTTGTTTGCTTTTTAAAAATTGTGCATAGGACAGAATGACCACCATTCCTTCATCACTGAGTGTGGTCCTGGACATACAGGTCCATGTCCAGGTTAGCATTAGACAACATGAAATTGGTTTCTCATTTGATCTTCAGTTTCAAAGTCTCAGTATCTTTACTGCATAGTAATTGAGGCTTGCTCCAGAAAATGACATCTTTCAAAATTGTTTGGCTAACTTGATTTGCCACTGAAGCTTATGTTTATATGATTTCTTGCCATATATGTTATTCATATTAAGTATTCATATTAAGTCCCAAAGGTGCTTTTTCAAAAGGCAACTGGACTTTGTTTCTCCTTGAGAACGTTTTGCTTGTCATCCAAGAAGCTTTTTCAGTTCTGACTGAATGGTGGAAGATGGAAGGGTTTATATTCCTTGCAGTCATCTTAGCACTCTTTCTGAAGCACTCTTTGAGGCCACTCCACAAAGTCCACATTCTGGACAGAGAGGACCGCTGGTTTGAAAGAGGTCATCTATGTTAAGATTGAACAGTCTGTCTCAGCAGAGAGGGAGGGATATGACACCACCTATCTCCTGTTTACAATACAGTCCTTTCCACAGTTCCAAGAAGGTTCCTTTGCACTATTCAGGTGACCCTGAGGGCATAGATAAACATCCAAGTGGCCTCAACGACTTTCAGAAAGAAGGCTAATGACCAGATGACTACAAGGAATATCTTCCACCATTCAGTCAGAACTGAAGAAGCTTCTTGGATGAGCAGCGAAACGTCTTCAAGGAAAAACAAAGTCCAGTTGTTTTTTGGAAAAAGCACCTTTGGGAAAGCCATGACCTGGCTGACTGAGAATCTCCATAGATATTCACATTAACACCTGTAATTTGGAAGGCCCCGGGACACACTCAAGACTTCTGTTGTGTTTCATTTTGAGCACCTCTGCTTAATACTGTGTGGATTGGTACTCTGATTTTGAAAGGCACACAGTTCAAGTCAGTGGCTTCTAGCAGTTATTTTCTAGACTCGATCAAATATCACTTTAAAACTAAGGCAAATAAGAATGTTTTGGGTAAAATCATGTACTATAAAACCTGAGTTACATGTAGGAGAAGGAAGAAATGTTTAAAATCCCACTTGATATATACATGTACATGTGGCACACAGATGTTACATAGAGCCCCATCTTTCTCTTTCTTTACTTTTCTACATTAGGTTTTTATGTGTCTGTTTTTTCTTCTCCGTTTTATATAGTTAAGTCACCTCTTCCCTCCCCATAGCTTTCTTCTACTCCAAACACTATGGTGATATGCTTTGGAAGGCATCCCTGCAGGGTAAAAGAGAAGATAAATAATTACCTGTGACAGAAATTTGGTTCTGTAGGCCTCAGAGTGAAAGACAATCACAATGGGAATATTTTAACCCACATATATTATACATCAGACAGGAAAGTTCCTATAAGATTGTCTGTCTTGATGTTATAATGATTTATGGCTACGTCATTGCTGACCCCAGATTCGGGAAAGCCTATTACAATTCTTCTTATTGTAATAATCACTTCTGCTTCTTCTTGTAGACATTGTTGGAGGAGAGCCATGGTAGCAAAAATCAAAAGGAGTCTGGTAGCCCTGTTTCTAAATAACAAATTTTATTAAAAGGCATACGTTTTTGTGAGCTACAGTCTTTTGATAAAATTTGTTAGTCAGAAAAGGTGCTGTCAGACTTCCCTTGATTTTATAATCAATATTAGAAACTAACTTATTAGAAACAACATTAGAAACTATTTATAACTGATAAATATTATATTAGAAATATTTAGTATATAATACATAATATTTCAAGGCCAAACCACGCAGTTAGAACATTAGTGACAACTTCTTTCTCTAGCTATGAATGCTCATATTCTGGTAACATCTGACCTGAATTTCAGCAATACGGTACAGTTTGGTATAGTGGTTAAGACACCAGGGGGGGGGTAGAAAGTAGGAGGCCGTGAGTTCAAATGCTGCCTTAGTCATAAAAGCCAGGTGAGTGGCCACAGGCCAGTTGCTCTCTCTCTCTCGCTCTCTCTCTCTCAGCTCAACCCACCTCACAAGGTTGTAGTGGGAAAAATAGGAGAACAGTGTTTGTATATGTTCACCATGCTGAGTTATTTGTACAAAATAATAAAGGCAGGATACAAACAAACAAATAAGTAAATAAACAAATATGGGGTTGCCACTGAAGACAGCTCAGAAAGTACAACAGCTAGGTTTCTGCAAGTGATTAGGTGCAAATTAGCCGATATTGCCAAATAAACCTTTAAAAATAAGCATTAAATTTGCCTTCCCTATCAGGATTCATTTCAAGGTATGTTAATTTTTCAAGCTCTGCATGGCTAGGGAATTAATCATATCAAAGGCCACCTACATTACTTCCATATAAACCCATATCATTGAGATCATTCTGTGAAATTTTTCTTTGGGTTCACATGCCTTAAGAACAGACAAGCCATGATCCATGCTTACTTTAGGGAAACACTGGCTAGAGAGGTTTGTCTAACATCCAGTATAACATACTTGAAATAGTGGGTGGAAAAGTTGTATATGTTTGTGCATTTAATTTGCTGAAGCCTTTATGAGATTGAATTCTATTAAATTTTTAATTTAATTTTAATTTACCCATTTGTGTTTTTAGTTGTTAGATTGTTATAGAGGGGGAGGGATACGACCTATCTCCTGTTTACAACACAGTCCTTTCAGCTGTTCCAAGAAGGTTCCACACCCATTTGCATTGTGATTCAGGTGATCCTGAGGGCACAGATAAATCTCTAAGTGCTCTCAACAATTCTCAGAAAGAGTGCTAACGATCAGATGACTATTGCAATATAAATCCTTCCATTCTCTATCATTCAGTCAGAACTGAAGAAGCTTCTTGGATGAGAAGTGAAATGTCTTCAAGCAAAATAAAGAAAGTCCAGTTGCCTTTTGAAAAAGCACCTTTGGGACAACAGTCTTTTCTGCATGATTGACATTACCTAGCATTGGAAAGCTTTGAAAGAACAGTATAGACATTCTTACACCACCAAGGAGGAATCAGGAAGTTGTTAGAAGGTTGTGAATTCCTTGCCCAGCTGGTCAGCACCTAGCTGACCATGACTGATTTTCAAAATCAAATAGGTTTGGCCTTTCTTAGTACTTGGATAAGAGACAACTAGGAAATCTCAGGGTTGTAAACTATAAAATTGGGGGGGGGGGAAATCTGGGAGAAGGCAATGTACAATCACTTCCATATTGTTGCCAAGGAAACTGCATCAATGTGAACATACAAGGCACCAGAAGTTAAACTTGATTCAAAAGCATTTTACTTTTTACTGCTAAATCCTTTTTTCTTTCCACTACTACATCGAGAATCTATGCATTAGTGACTGGTATATCTGTAGCTCATAATTGACAATAAAGTGGGGGCTGGAAAATGGTTTTCTCTAAACTTTAATAGCAGTCAGCAGAATCCATAACTGTTAACCAAAGCAAGGAGATTAAACTATTTTACGAATTGTTTATAACATAATAAAGTTAAGCTAAAGGCCTGAGAGATGATAGATGATACGGGAACTGAGATGGAATAATTACTGAGCAATCAATGGTAAAAAGCATGGCGCAGGACAAAGACAAAGGCAAGCTGAAGCATTTCAGGACATTGGACAGCTCCCACTGAAAACTGATGTTGTTCCTATTAAATCTAATGCCGTGGCCATGTGCTCCCACACAGGCCTGAGAAGTACCCAAACCAAGGCTTTCTACCATTTATTTATGAACACGCTTATTTTTGCTGTAATCATATTGGCTGACAAAAATGAGCGAACATTTTTGATGGGAACTGAACAGTCCCATGCACTATATCATCACTGAACCATCTGGAAGTCCAGTGCTTTTTAGGTGAAAAAAGCACTGCATACAGATAAATATTATCAATTAATAGATGGTGTGAGATTCTAAATATATCCTGAGAATAACTAAGTGGAATCCATTCTGTTTAGTTCTATGATGGAAAGCCATTAGAAAACACAGAACTATCACATACACTTTTGGGAAAGTTAAAAAAAAAAAATCCCCAAAGAAGGAGTGCCATATTACTGCGGTCCCCAACTTTTCTGGCTTGGCAGACTGGTAGGGGAGGAAGGGATGGTTCCGAGCAAGTGGCGGCGTGTGTGCGAAGCGCCATTTGCATGAGCAGCGGGCACACGTTACTGGTGCTCAAGCAAATGGAGTTGAAGGCACAAGGGCGAGCATCCACTGCTCATGCAAATGGCACTTCATGAGCGAGAGTGAACATCCACCACTTGCGCAAATGGAGCTGTGCATGTGCACTTGACCACTGCTGCCATGGCCCAGTTCCAAATGGGCCAAAGCCTGGTAGTGGGTCATGGCCTGAGGGTTGGGGACCCCTGGCATATTACACCCATATTGTCCAAGCTTGCTTTGTATGAAACTTCATTTTTAACCATGTTTTAAAAGATACCCAAAGAGTAGACACTTTTTTCCTCTTTTTAAATCATAGCAACAGTTCCTAAATATGTACACTTCTAATAATATCTGCGCTATAGGCTCGTTTTACAATCTTTTGCCTATTTTATATACGATTTTTTCATTGGAAAAAAATAAATAAATGACTCAAGTACAGCTTGTAAGACCTCCAACAATTTAATTCTTGGCTTTAACAGCTAATGTAGTATACATTAATGTCACTTATTCCATTTTCTATGTAATTCATTGATTTTGCTTTTTATAACTATTTTTTTTCTAAATTTAGTATCCCTTTCAGTTTTAGGTAAAATGTGTATAAATTAGTAAGAGGAACCCTCTGAAGCAGCACGGGTCTGCTTTCTAGATATCCAGTGAATATATGATGGCCCTTCCAAAAGTTGAAAGAGGCTACAAGATGTTAACATACATAGAGAAGTATATTCTGGCTGAGATGATAAATTGGTAGAAGTACTCATAGCTGAATTTAATAAACAACAGACTAATCCAAAAGCAGCAAAACTTTCTTACTAATGGTTGAGATTGCGAATGCAAGATGAGGACCATTTCTCAAATGCAATCAATGTTTTAATACAGATTGATGTAGGGCAAACTCAAGGCCTGTGGAGCCGCTCTGGAAACAGTGAAGGACTGGCCCCCGGTGCCTCTGCCAGTGAAAACAGAGCTCGGGAGGGCTGCAGGAGGCCGTTGCAGCCGGAAACAGAGCTCGGGAGCCCGTTTTTGTTGGCAGAGCGCTTGGGCCGCCACAGGCGCCCCTGACACGAGTGACGTCGAGCTGGCCACGCTGCCCTCACCACGCCCACCCGGCCCCCGAGGTCAAACACAACCCTGATGCGGCCCTCAATGAAATCGAGTTTGACACCCCTGATCTAGGGCATGGAGTAGATAACATTGAGTTGTCACAGAAGTTATAGCATTATCCTCCTGCTTGCCTCCTTAGATACTGGAAGCCTCCAGACTTATATATATTCTGTGCTGGTCAACTCCGACTATAGAAACCATCTTACTTCAGAGTACCAGGTTGCTTCTGAATTGTTCATTTTATTCGGTTCATTTATTCTTTCTGTCTTCTGGCATTCCAGATTCAGGAGCTGTCTTTGTGGGATGATGTTTAACATTCTGGTTCAGGGCAGAATCTCAGGAATCATTGGGGCCGATTATCTCACCATCAGTGCTCAGACTTAGCCTTTAGAATCAAGTCTGTATCTCATTCTGTTCTTTTTCTGACGTGGTGGTTCATAAATCAGAGGCACACAGATACCTGTGAACCATCAGCCCTGAAATCTGACTGTACTTACTGATATACTTTGATATGAAATACTTCGTATGTTTCACATAAGGAGGAATGAGTTGATATGATTAAAATTTGATACGGGTACTTTCAGTTAAGGATGCATAGAATTTTCAGAAAGATTTTTATTTGCTAAATAGCAATAGCAATAGCACTTAGACTTATATACCGCTTTACAGTGCTTTACAGCCCTCTCTAAGTGGTTCACAGAGTCAGCATATTGCCCCCAACAATCTGGGTCCTCATTTTACCCACCTCGGAAGGATGGAAGGCTGAGTCAACCTTGAGCCGGTGAGATTTGAACCGCCGAACTGCAGCTAGCAGTCAGCTGAAGTAGCCTGCAGTACTGCACTCTAACCACTGCGCCACCTCTGCTCTATGACCTCCTTGAAAATCTGTAGCTAATAGGAAGGTTTGGATATACTTTTGAGCAAAATAGTGTGATAGTCCAAAACACTATATTATAATGTTTTCAGTAAAATATATATTTTCAATATCATTTAAGTATATGTCAGAACTTACCTTAGGTTGATTTTGTATTATTTTAACCCTGATAAACATTACCAGGGCAACAGTACTGGGAAAGTGGTCACTGGTTGTTGGAAATCTAAAAACATCACTGGTTTTAGAACATGTACAGTATAAGAATGTAAGAAAGCCACCAAAGGTTATTTCACTCTAGCACAGGGGTGTCAAATTCAATTTCATTGAGGGCCGCATCAGGGTTGTGTTTGTCTTCGGGGGGCGGGTGTGTGTGTGGCTGGGGAGGGCGTGGCCAGCTTGGCGTCACTTGTGCCGGGGGCACCTGTGGTGGCTCGAGTGCTCTTCCAGCAAAAATAGGCTCCTGAGCTCCGTTTTTGGCTGGGACAACCTCCTGCAACCCTCAGCCAGAGAAAATGGAGCTTGAGAGGGCCGCATGCTCCATTTTTGCTGGCAGAGGCACTGTGGGCCGATCCTTCGCTGTTTCCAGGGTGCCCCCCCCGGGCCAAATCTAAGTACCCTGCGGGCCAGATGCGGCCCGCGGGCCTTGAGTTTGACACCCCTGCTCTAGCATCTTGACTTTGTCTAAACATAACTTCTACTTATCTATGGAGGTTCTCAGTCATCCAGGTCATGGTTGTCCCAAAGGTGCTTTTTCAAAAGGCAACTGGACTTTCTTTCTTTTTCCTTGAAGACGCTTCGCTTCTCATCCAAGAAGCTGAATGACAGAACTGAAGAGGCTTCTTGGATGAGAAGCGAAACCTCTTCAAGGAAAAACAAAGAAAATCCAGTTGAGAAAGCACCTTTGGGACAGAACTTCTACTTGCTCTCCTTGGCGGAGAAGAAAAACTTGCAAATGCAAACCCCTGCTTGCCTCTCCGTGTCTGCTCTTCGCTTTTTGAGCCTTCCAGTTTGCCTTAATTCACTGCAGAAATTGCAGATAGCTCAAAACGAGAGGGAAGGAGGAGGCCCACCTGCTACTCTATCCCAAAGGGCTTTCCAACAAAAACAAGTTGTGAGCCACTGCTTTAATATTCAACATATGTACTGCATGGCTGAGCTACAGGCCCTCTGGGAGTCATAATTTTTAAAATATTCTGACTTTTGTGTATTTTAAATTTCTGCTATGGCATTACAATAACATTCGGCACTGGAGGGTGAGATTGTGCTAATCGTTCGATCTGTCTAACTATCCATCTGAAAGTGTATCGGAGCAAGTTATTTAAAAAAGGAAATGCAAACGAAGATGCGAATAAACATAGATAATCTATTGAATTGTCAAACTGTCACATGCTCAGAACAATGGAGGGATCATTTGATTGAATATTGTTACAAGTATTTGGGATCATGAACTTCAAAAGCCAAAGCTCCTCTCCCCTACAATAACTCAACATAAAAGCTCAAGAATGGAATGTGTTGCCATAGAAAACTGAGCAGAGATAGAGTTGTTTGCTTATATACAGGTAATCCTCACTTAATGAATGTTCAAAGTTATAGCTGTGCTGGACAAAGGGACTTATGATCGGTCCCCAAAGTTACAACAGTTGTAGTGCTCCTGTGGTCACATGATCAAAATCTGTGAGTTTGGCAAGCCTACCCACACTTACAACCACAGGGGCACTCCCCCCACCTATCTTCCCCCATCAGTGATCTTTTGGTCCCCTGCGCTCTGCAGCCCCTGGCACACTACAGGTAGTCCTTGAGTTACGAGCCCAAAATTTATGTTGCTAAGTGAAACATTTGTTAAGTGAGTTTGCCCCATTTTACGACTTTTTTTGTCACAGTTGTTAAGTGAATCATTGCATTTGTTAAGTTGGTAACATGGCTGTTAAGTGAATCTTCATTCCCCATTGAGTTTGCTTGTCAGAAGATCGCAAAAGCTGATCACATAGCACTTAGCAATAGCACTTAGACTTATATACCGCTTCATAGTGCTTTACAGCCCTCTCTAAGCGGTTCACAGAGTCAGCATATTTCCCCCAACTATCTGGGTCCTCATTTTTACCCACCTTGGAAGGAGAGAAGGCTGAGTCAACCTTGAGCCTGGTGAGATTTGAACCGCCGAACTGCAGCTAGCAGTCAGCTGAAGTAGCCTGCCCGGGACGCTGCAATCATCATAAATATGAATAAGTTGCCAAGCATTTGTATTTTGATCATGTGACCGTGGGGATGCTGCAATGGTGTGGAAAACGGTCATAAGTCACATTTTTCAGCGCTGTTGTAACTTCAAACGGGCACTAAACTAACTGTGGTAAGTCGAGGACTACCTGGAGTTGACATTCATTGTCTTTTTGCTCCCACTGCTGACCAAGGCCTGGCCCTTCATGACACAGCTGCTGGCTATACAAGGCTTTCTTCCCCAAGTCATACACAGTGTGGCTGGAGGTGGGTTGTGGCTGTGGCTCAGCTGGGCTAGGCCGGGATGTCTGTGGTTTCCCAAGGCAGCTGGGGTTTTGTGCCATGCTGTGGGCTGTGGTTTTCCCTGGACAGCTGTGATTTCATACCTGCTGCTTTGCCAAAATGGGTGGGCCAGCTGCGGCCTCCAAGAGTGATTGTAGATTCCCACCGCATTGCAGCTTGGAGCTTCATGCAGCCCCTGGGCCACAGTGTGGCAATTAGCCCCAGAGCTGCACAGTTTGGGGGCTGCTTGCCGCCCCACAAAACAGGGTGCAGGGCAGCCAAAAGGGCAAAGATGGGGGAGAATAGGCCAGGGCAAACCACTTCCCAAAAAAACTTATCGGGAGTTGTCCAGGTACTCACCACTGACTCAAAAGTACAAAAAAAAAAAAAAAAAAAAAAAAAAAAAAAAAAAAAAAAAAAAAAAAAAAAAAAAAAAAAAAACAAGCAAGCAAAACCTAAAGGAGGGCAGAAGAGCTTTTAGACTTGCAAGATTGTGTTACTGTAACCCTACGATAAAGATAATGTAAATATTCATGGTTTGTGTATCTTGAAGGGCTGACAAACTCTAAGATATAAAGGCCCTCAGACATATAGGGGTTTATAGGTAGAAATTAGCATCTTGAAACTCACCGGCAACCAGAGCGCTTGTGAAACAAAGATGTAACGTGTGTTTCCGTGGCCAACACTACAAATGCACATTGATGAATTCTGGACCAGCTGAAGTTCCCACACTTGCCCCTGATCTTCGAGAGCAGAATGATTTACAATAATCAAGAGATAACTAGGGCATACGTGATCATGTCCAGGAGTTCCTTTTCAGAAAAGGTCACAACTGGTGCACAGGCCAAACCTGGACACTTGCTGTCTCTATTTGCTCTTTGCCCAAGTTCCTGTTTCTGGGAAGCACAACCCAATCAAGAGCCTAAGAGGGGGTACAATCCTGGAATCCATCAGTCTCTGAATCATTCCATTTTGCTTAGGTTGAGTGTGAGGCTGCATCTTTTACAGATTTTTGAGGTGCAAATATTCAGTCAGAGGAAGAGAATTAATGGACTCCATTCATTGCTGTGGCAGATTTCATTGTAGTAAATCTCAGAAATCTGTCCACAAATATGTGAGGTGAATTTCTTTTGTCTCTTTGATGTAACTATTTATCTTGATGGCAAAATACTGGCTAAAATACTTCCTTGGTCTGACTTTTTACAAATATTTCTGATTTATCGCTTGAACTTGGTCAGGCATCATTCTGCCTCTAGAGTGATGGCTCTGTCCCCTTACCCCTCTCGTTTCTGTCTTATCAAGAGGCTGTTGATCTTTTATTGTTTATCTTCCCCCGTGTATGTTTACACCAGGGGTGTCAAACTCTATTTCATTGAGGGCCACATCAGGGTTGTGTTTGACCTCGGGGGGGGGCAGGGTGAGAGTCGCCAGCTTGACGTCACTTGTGTTGGGGGTGCCTGTGGTGGCCCGAGTGCTCTGTCAGCAAAAATGGGCTCCTGAGTTCCGTTTTCAGCTGCGACGGCTTCCTGTAACCCACTGCCAGCGAAAACAGAGCTTGGGACGGCCACCCACCTGCAGCCCTTTGCTGTTTCCAGGGCAGCCCCGTGGGCCAGATTTAAGCACCTCATGGGCTGGATCCGGCCCCCGGGCCTTGAGTTTGACACCCCTGGGTTACACATATTTTATTGTGTCCTTGTGAGTCATCCAGAGCTATTATATATAAGATTACCATATACAGGTAATCCTTGTCCTAAAGGATTCCACTGAAAAAAAGGGACATATGACCATTTTTTACACCTATAACCATTGCAGCATCCCCATGGTCATGTGATCAAAATTCAGTTGCTTGGCAACTGATTCATATTTATGACAATTGCAGTGTCCTGAGGTCATGTGATTACCTTTTGCGATCTTCTGACAAGCAAAGTCAATGGGGAAGCTATTCACTAAGCAACCACTTAACAACTGCAGTGATTCACTTAACAACTGTGACAAGAGAGGTCGTAAAATGGGGCAAAATTCACTTAGCAAATGTTTCGCTTAGCAATAGAAAATCCGGGCTCAATTGTGATCGTAAGTGGAGGACTACTTCTGCAGGTCTTTTTAAATAAAAATAAATTCCTGGTATTTTAATGGCTGAGAATATAGAAACTGACTAGATTGTTTGCCTGTCCCATGTATCTGTCACTGGAATCTTGCAAGCATGTTATTTGCCAACAAAATTGTTTAGGGGAAAAAAAGTCAAGGAGAGTGAAAATAACCAGAATGAAGTCTGGTCACCAGATTTCTAAGTGGGTGGCAGACAGATCAGCTGGACACTTGGCAGACCTTCGTCCTTATACTTGATCATACCGGAAAGGCCAAGGTAAGACACTGGATTTATTTAAATGTAAAAACTTCAGAATTCTTATATAAAAAAGGACATGTTGCTACTGTTGTAGCTATACAGGTACTGTATATCTCCAGTTGCTATTTATCCAACATAGCAGGAAAGCAGCATAAGAAGAAAGAATTTGAAATATCACTTGCTGGGCTGACACATTATTCTAAGCCAAAGTATACTTTATGGATTAGTTGCATGAATCCAGCGATTCTAGTTTGTAAGTCATGACTAAAACGGTGTATATTCCAGCCAATTCCAATTTATTCAACATAACATGGCTTAGTATGGTGTGTGAATGTAGTCTCTGAATGGGTAGCGATTCATATTAAGCCAATCAAACCAACTTTATAGCTTAGTATGCTGCATGAATACTACCACTGTGGTTTATAAGCCACTTTAGCATGTTGTGTGAACTCAGTCAATAAATCATGCTGAAACTATCAGTTACAGAGATATTAAGAAACCTAGTAAATATATGGGTATGTCTAATAAAGTTACCAAATGCCCTTAACTGCAAAAATATTAGGAACTTCCTGAATTCGGTCTTTAAGTCTTTGCTGGATGAATTTTGCATTCATTTCTGTCTGTATTTATAATTTAGATTTTCTCATCTTAGATATTTACTATAATGTGTGATGTCTAATGTTGCTCTTTCTATTTTCTTCCCATTTGCATTTAGACCTCTATATTCAGTGTTCCTCTAGCCAGCATAACATCTGTGGATGCTTTAATTAATATTATTAATCTTATTAATTTATTAATATTACTAAAATAAAATTGATCTCTATAAATTAAAGAAAACAACATTTCATGTAAGACAAATAACCACAGCGAAAGTCTAGAATTGTTGCTTCAACCTACCATGAAAGCTTTGGTTAATTTTATCTGGAGCAAAATATTTCCCTTATCTCTTTATAGAGAATTATAAGGAATTATAGTGGAAATGACCTAAAACATACAATAATTATTTCTTCTGCAGTTCTCATAGATATTGACCATGTTGGATGTCTTCAAATAATGATTATTAATAATTGTACATCCAACATTTTATTGGAGAAGCAACCTGGAATTAAGGAGAAACTTCCTAACAATGAGGACAATTAACTAGTGGAATGGCTTGTCTTCAGAAATTGTGGGTGCTTCATCACTGGAGGTTTAGAAGAAGAGACTGAACATTCATTTGTCTGAAATGGTATAGGATCTCCTGCTTGAGCACGGGACTAGACTAGAAGACCTCCAAGGTCCCTTCAAGCTCTATTATTATTCATATCAGCTATTTCATGATTCATTCTAGTTTAAAACAATGCCAACATGCACATCTCGACTCAGTATGACATTTAAAAAAAATATTTATTGGTTAAACAATCTACTTCAATTTGTTGGCAACTGAAGGGAAGGATACAATCATATACAAATAGTCCTTGATTTATGACCGATTGCTTAGTGACTGTTTGAAGTTACGCCCTACCAAAAAAGAGGGCTTATGACCTGGATCCAGAGTTCAACATTCTGATGGTTGCCTCTCCCCCCCCCAGTCACATGACTGCACTTCAGACACTTGGCAACATGGGTGCATTTACAGCCGGTTTTAGCAACCTGTGGTCATATGACTGTGTTTTATAACAGTTTTGCTGAAAACCGGCACTTACTTCCTGGTTTTGGCAAACGGTGTCATAGCGAACAATGGGTTCTCTTAACGACCACTGCAAAAAGCATCATAAAATTGGATCAGTCATGACCAATCCATTTTACGACCTACAACATTAATGGGCAGGCCTAATCCTGAATGATGGAGCCAGAACTTGTAGCTTAAGCTATTCTGTGCAGTACCTTGAATATGAATATTTTTCACTATGCTATACTACAAACATATGAAGAAGTGAATCCCCTGCTCACTCTATACACACGCACAAAAACTACTTTTTCAAGGCTTGCTTTTCATTGCCTGCAGCAAATCTTGCAGAAACTTAAGAGTTTAAAGAAATACAGAAACTGTACCTTCTACACTTTGGCTCTATTTGTGCCTTCATATTAATGCAATAGTTGTCTGGACCATACTATCTTCCCCTTCCGGTGTTTTGATTCTTCAGCCCCAATAAATTCTTGCTTTCTACCCTTCTGCAGGGCCCTCTATAATGTTCTCTGCTCTGGTGTTTTGCACAGAGCTCTCAAACTGAAAGCAAATTTCTTTTCCGAAAGCCAGTCCAGCAGAATTAGAACAAATACTGAAACAATTTCAGACAAATTAGTTCCCTTTCCTCCATCTGTTCCATGAAGAAGCCATTTTCCTTAAAAAACAGAAAACAGGGGGGAAAAAAAGAACCATAATATGGTTTAATGACTTGTATCTTGGAAATAAAACCTGAAACAGCTGATTTATTTCAGTTTGACAAATTGTTCGGTGCTGACCTACACAGATTTGCCAGTTGGATTCGAATGACAAATTACTTTCACAATGCAATTTATAAGGTTTTCAGAATATTATTACAGCATCACTTAGGGCCACCCAGAGTTAAGTAAAAGTGAGATGGCCAGCTATATGAATGAATGAATGAATGAATGAATGAATGAATGAATGAATGAATGAATGAATGAATGAATGAATCACTCAATCAATCACCCTTCAGGAAACTATTGTTCAGATTGTGTCAATACTTTCACTTTTTAGATTGGTTTATAACACAGCTATTGACACACATACATGCATAGATGCCAGCAGTGTGCTGCAGCCACCAAAAAAGCCAATGCATTCCTAGGCTGCATTAACAGAGGTACTGTATAGAATCAAGATCACGTGAAGTGTTAGTATCCCTTTATAAGGCCTTGGTAAGATCACACTTGGTTTACTGCATCCAGTTTTGGTCACATATATAAAAAAGATGTTGAGACTCTAGAACGGGTGTCAAACTCGTGTCGTCACGTCGTCACGTGACGTATCACGACTTTCCCCCCCTTTGCTAAACCGGGGGTGGGGGTGGCCAGCGCATGACGAATCTAGGCCGTGGGCCACAAGTATGATACCCCTGCTCTAGAAAGAGACTACAGAAGAGCAACAAAGATGATAAGGGGGCTGGAGTCTAAATATGAAGAACTGTTGCAGGTATGGTTAGTCTAGTGAAAAGAAAGACTAGGAGTGACATAATAGCAGTTTTCCAATATTTGAGGAACTGCCACAAAGAAGAGGGAGTCAACCTATTTTCTAAAGCACCAGAAGGCAAGACAAGAAGCAATGGATGGAAAAACTAATCAAGGAGAGAAGCAACCTAGATCTAAGGAGAAATTTCCTGACGGTGGGAATATTAAACCAGTGGAATGTCTTGCCTTCAGAACTTGTGGATGCTCCATCACTGGAGGCTTTTAAAAACAGACCGGACAGTCATTTGTCTGTATTGGTATAAGGGCTCCTACTTCAGCAGAGGGTTGGACTAGAAGACTTCCAAGGTCCCTTCCAACTCTGATTTAAGACATAAAAACTGTTGATAGGCATTAGTGTTTTGAGACAGACCATTTTAAAGGCAATATTTGATTAAAAAAAATAGGTTATGGATATTTTTGTACGTTTTTCATCTCATTCTTTTATTTCATATCAGCTTTTATTCCATCAAGTAATCTTGTCATTTTTAACTTCACATGTTTTGGATTGTAGGCAAAATAAAACCCAAAAGCTGCACATTTTTCACCAGGAATTTTTTTTAATAAAGATGGTTGTCCTAACAATATTTACCTGGGAATGTGTCTTATTAAAATTCATTGGAAATTGTGAATCAAATAGACAAGATACTGTAGGTGGTTAGGTTGGAAGCAGAGTAGTTTTATTTCTATCGAACCATGGCTTTCGTTTTGCAAAACTGTTCAACCTCAGATTCCCACCCTGCCTTGTATCCTGTATAGCACGGGTGTCAAACTCGAACGCGTCATGTGATGTATCGTGACGTTTTTTACCTTTGCGGAGCCAGGGTGGGTGTGGCCTGCACGTGACGCATCCGGCCCGCGGGCCACCAGTTTGACAGGCCTGCTGTATGAGGAATACCTTCCAAAAAACTTGTTATTGACTTTACAATAATTTGGACTTTCCAAGTTGGCAACATACAGGTAGTCCTTGACTTATGACCACAACTGAGCCCAAGATTTCTGTTGCTAAGGGAGACATTTGTTAAGTGAGTTTTGTCCCATTTTATGATCTTTCATGCCACAGCTGTTAAGTGAATCACTGCAGTTCTTATGTTAATAACACAGTTAAGTGAATCTTGATGAGCTGCGGTGGCGCTGTGGTTAGAGTGCAGTACTGCAGGCTAATTCTGCTGATCACTGGCTGCCAGCAGTTTGGCAGATCGAATCTCACCAGGCTCAAGGTTGACTCAGCCTTCCATCCTTCCGAGGTTGGTAAAATGAGGACCCAGATTGTTGGGGGCAATATGCTGACTCTGTGAACCGCTTAGAGAGGGCTGTAAAACACTATGAAGCGGTATATAAGTCTAAGTGCTATTGCTATCTGGCTTCCCCATTGGCTTTACTTCTCAGGTCGCAAAAGATGATCACATGATCCCGAGACACTGCAAGCATCATAAATGCATGCCAGTTGTCTAGTGTCTGAATGGTCACTAAATGAATGGTTTGAAGTCGAAGACTACCTGATCAAGATCGGTCAGGAACATATCGGTAGGTTATCAATATGCCTTTATTTTTCCTAAATGTTGGAGAAATGTTGGATTCTTCAAAATAATTACCTGGAATGAGCAGTTATACTTGGGTATATCACAGTTCTCAAAGGATACTTTTTTTTTATAGTCTCAGCCTTGTCTCTTGTTACACACATGCACACACAAACACGCTACAAACTATAAAAACCCTGAAATCATGGTCCTGGGTTTCCTTTTCAAGAAAGGAAGAAATGTAGCAGCAAACATGATGTGAATTAAGAAAACATTGCTTTGGCAAAGAGTCCTTGACTCCAAAGATTTGTTGCCACTGCAGCAAGATGTAAAGAGCTTTCTAAACTGGCAACATTGCTCTTTGGGTAATATTTTTATGTTTCTGAATGCCCTGACAATTGGAATGAATTTGTGGAAATGAGCCAACATTGCTCAAGCATTAAGTAAAATTAAATTACTTTGTCTACAAGCACTATACTTAGGTGATTTGATTTCTCCCCCAAGTGTCTGTGTGAGTGTGCATACCCTTTGTGGCTTGTGATTAAAGTGCTGGATTTGGATGAGGGGCAATTTAGCTTTCGGTTCTTGGAAATCACGATGCTCGTAGAGGTGATCTGAGGATACTGGGTTACTCTTAGCATACTATTATGAGAATTAAATGCACTGATGAGGGACTTGAATACAATCCTCAACTTTCTGGTTAAAAAAGTTGTGGTTGCCTGAATCCCTCATGAGGCAAGAATGGTAAAAATATTGCATATACATGCTTGGTTCCTTTGCAAACCATTTCGTAGATATGTATTTTTAAATTTGTCTGTAACCTTTAAAAGCAGATTTTCTCAAGACAGAATAGTTCAATTTAATTACAATAGTACAAGCTAAGCATACTAAGACACTTAGCTCAAATATTCCCACACGTCAATCCATTGGTCAGTTCTCCAGCTAGCATCCCATCATGCTATTAGCTTGGAAAACTTGCCAGAACTCTACTGTTCTCACTTATAAACAGATCTGTCTCCCCTTTGTTCCATTTCTTCAAACCAATATTATGTCCTCTTTAATAAAGAGAGTCCTTGGTGCTCTCTTGGTTGCTTTCTTGCAGACGTTTCATTTTTCAGACTAGGTAACATCATCAGTGCTAGTAGGGAGTAGCGTTTGCTCTCCATTTATATTCTAGTGGCTTGCCTTGTCAGTGTTGGTGGATGTAGTCTTGGAAGTTCTTTGGTTGGGCTGTTTACTGTTAGCTTGTTCGGCAGTTCCTTGGTTGGGCTATTGTCGACTTCTTGATTGTTGGCCTGATGTTAATCTTGGTGTTAATCACTGCTCATCTGGGTGTTGATTGTTGGTGGGGAGGTATTTTGGTCCTCTTTTTTCCCATTTAGGCTTGTTGATTATCCCTTAATTGATATTTTAGATGTTGTTTATGTCTATGTGCCTGTTGATGGCTGATTTGTAAGAGAGCCATGCTTCCAGGAATTCTCTAGCATTTTTGCACTTGACTTGGTCCAGTGGTGAAATCCAAATTTTTTTACTACTGGTTCTGTGGGTGTGGCTTGGTGGGCGTGGCAGGGGAAGGATACTGCAAAATCTCCATTCCCTCCTCACTCCTGGGGGAAGGATATTGCAAAATTTCCATTCCCTCCCCACTGCTGGGGGAAGGATATTGCAAAATCTCCATTCCCTCCCCACTCCTGGGGGAAGGATATTGCAAAATCTCCATTCCCTCCCCACTCCTGGGGGAAGGATATTGCAAAATCTCCATTCCCACCCCACTCTGGGGCCAGCCAGAGGTGGTATTTGCCGGTTCTCCGAACTACTCAAAATTTCCGCTACCGGTTCTCCAGAACCTGTCAGAACCTGCTGGATTTCACCCCTGGCTTGGTCTAAGATGGTCACGGTTTCCCAGTTGAAACTATGGTTAACTCTGTCCATGTGTTGTGAAATTAAAGAGCTTTCATCATGTCTTCTGACTGCTAGTTGGTGTTCATGGATGCCTTCTGTTAGTCTTCTGTCTGTCCTACATAATGACTGTTGGTAGAGGAAAAGAGTTACCAAAGATCTAGATCTGAACAGCCGTCTGCTAAGACCCCACCTTTTAAGAAATGTACTTAATAATTTGGTACCAAAAAATGAAAGGGGTTAGTTTTTCCTGTCCATCTACTCAGCTCAGTCTTACAATACATAAACTACTGGCAGAAATGAAACTGAGAAATCTGAGACCATTTCTTTCAATAGAAGCAATACAAATAATTCAAGGCCACCTTCATGAACTTCTTAAAGCTACACAAAAATAAATATGTGAGCTGGGATTCAGGAAGTTTAGCTAATTCTCCAGCTTGCATTCCTGCCAATATGTTCCTGCTGATTTCGGCCACACTAGCTCATGTTGCTCCTGGCAATGTGTAGTAAGCTTGTGGTACTTATCCTGGTTAGGACATGGATCTCATAGCAAATACAAGGAGGAAAGATGGATTAATGCCACAAAAAAAAAATGGATGTGCCCAAAATAAAAACTATTTTCTTAAGGCCCACCTGCTTTGTTTATCTTAATTTTTCTGTCGTATCCAAGCTCAGATCCTTTATCTGAACTTAAAATTTCTAAGACTTAAAACCATGATAGGTTTTAGAGCAGGATTTAATCCTCCATGAAAGATGTTTCACCAGCAACTGACCTCATGTCAAGGATTTAGTTGGGAGGATTTTCAGGATCACAATGAATTCTGCAAATAGACAACTCTCTTTCCCAAATGTTTTTTAAAGTATGGTATTCAAACTGGACATTATTGTGTCATATTTAATTTTATCTGATAACCACTGACTTCTAAGTTCTCTATTAGATTGCCTTTTCTGGTTTCATTATTTCCTCATTGCTTTTAAATATGATTCCAATAGATGTATACATGCCTTGATCTCAATATGGCTTTATGTGGGACCCAGCAGGAGTCAACTATTTTGTTCAGCAAGTCTTGGAAAACTTAGAGAGATGGCAAATTTCCAAAGGTATATTTTTTCCTACATCATTTTCCATGGAAAAACCTCCAAATCGCCTCTCATGGAGGAAAAGACTATATACAACTTGGCTGGAGTATTCTGCTAATAATTCCTTCCATTTATTTGTAGAAAAACTACATTGCTTCAGAATGTATCCACTGAAAGCTATTTTAGGTCACTTTGCCTTTAAGGCTGATAACATGGAATCACTGGAGGGCTATTTTCAGTCTGGAACAGCTCTCCAAAAGAAAATTCATTCTTGCTGCTAATGTAAAACCCAGGTGTTAAATAAAATACAAAAATCAGATCACCCGCTTATAAATTATTCTTTCCATTTTGTGAAGTACGCATCAGACTAAAAAAGCCACTTCTTGAACGGCTTTGTTAATTCTTTTCAAGCCATTTTTATATACTTCCCCAAAACAGACACAAGGACCTTTGTCTCCCAGAAATTAAAGTCCACTTCAGTGGCAGTTTGCATAATGAAAATATTCTGCAATAATAAACACACAGGGTCCTATTCAAATTCCATAGGCAGACTTCTCTATTGTTAGAAGCCAATGGAGGTCATGGATTTAAGCTTTTAGAGTCCTCCAAGCCCATTCAGAAAGAAATCTTGCTGAGTCTGGGAAAAGCCTTGAGCAGAACCATCTCCCAGAGAGAATTCCTCCAGCCATGGAGACTTTAATTATTTCCTTTCTCAGCAAGACCACTAATCCCGAGACGCCAAAGATATTGTGGACTTAAAGCAAGATGTTTGACACTTTCCAATTTAAAAAAATAAAAAGAAAGAAAAGAAAGAACAGTACTTCCCTAAAATTGCAATCTGCTTGGAGAATAAGCCACAATGAATTTGACTGGGCCCACTTCTGAATAACTATATATAGCAGGGGTGTCAAACTCGATTTCATTGAGGGCTGCATCAGGGTTGTGTTTGATCTTGGGGGGCTGGGGGGGAGCGCAGGGCCAGGGGGTGTGGCCAGCTCAATGTCACTCATCAAGGCTCCATTTTTGACCGCGACAGCTTCCTGCAGCTCTCTGCCAGCGAAAACGGAGCGTGTGTCGTCCCCGGGCCTCTGTTTTCGCTGGCAGAGGGCTGCAGGAGCCATTGCAGCCAAAAGTGGAGCCCGGGCGGGCCTTGCACAGCCGTCCTGAGCTCTGTTTTCGCTGGCAGAGGTACCGCGGGCCGGTCCTTTGCTGTTTCCAGGGCGGCCCGGCAGGTCAGATCTAAGCACCCCGCGGGCCGGATCCAGCCCCTGGGCCTTGAGTTTGACACCCCTGATATATAGGATGGTTGCACCATAATGAATATAACAGGCAAGCATTACAGTATAGACAAATTTTATGAATCAAGTCATATGTAAGAAGATATTTTTAAAAGTTATAGTTTTGGTAAAATCTCTGAATGCTAGTTTAAGAAATTGCTGATCTTTTTCAGAGAAGACGCTGGATTGTCTTCTAAAAAAGTGCAACAGCTCATTTATTTTGACATAAGCCTACTAACTTCTGATAAACTTGACCCTTACCTATAAAAGCCAGTCCCGCAATTGGGTGACATAAAATCTGTGACTAAATCTCCTTGTAAATTAAACATTATACGTACACGTTGAGCAATCATCCTGGATGATCTGAGGCTGCATCAAATTTTAAGGCACCAGATGCTGTGTTCATACAACACATTTAACCACAATTAACTAAGCCATGGTTTATTCAATCCATTTTTCTTGTTTCATAACACACTAAACTGAGGTAACCATGTGGCATATATTTGGAAATGCTGATTATTTTGTAGTTTATGGTATGTAGAACACAGCAAGCAATAAAGGCCAGAAACTAATGTGATCATACGGTAAAGGCAGAGGCACTGCCTGTAATTAGCTAATGGTACAATATAGCATGTAAACCCAGAAAATTGGGTTAATTGAATCAAACATGATTCTTTTAGTCATGGGTTAGTATTCTGTACAAACTTAACTATATTGTTTCTCTCCATCTGCTTCTTTTCCGATGAAGCACACATTGATTATGAGGTGAGGGAATTCTATTTCAAATTAGTCTATTTTTAAATTTGGGATGGACAAGAGAGAGGAGATCTAGCTTGTGCAAAGTTTTGCAGGGGTGTTTGGCTTCAACAGTCATTCCTAGAATATCCCTCTGAAGCAGCATCACAAAGCAACAAATGAAATAGAAGCTTAATGCAACTGCTGAATAAGACTAAAAGTTATTGGAAGTATCATGTCCATGTCCTTAAGGAGCACATCTTAAACTCCTCTCACTTTGGTTCTTTCTACATCAGGGCTTAACAAAAATTTCATCTGCTACTGTTTGTGTTGATCTTAGATGCTGCTAGACAAGACAATAACTGCATTCATATAGGCAGAATTTTATAGGGAAGAGCCAAAGACATATTTCACTTGTATCCAGGTGTACCCCATGCTAACTAGGGAATGCTGGGAACAAGTCCAGGCATCTTAAAGTTGCCAAGGTTGAGAAACATTGCTGTAGATAGTTCTCAACAGTGCTTTCTTCCTTGCTCTGCAAAACCCTAGTTAGGGGGAGAACTGAAAAAGGACAGAGAAAATCAGGAAGAGGGAAGTTGCTTCTTGTGCTGTGGTTTTTCAGCTGTGCAGAAGTGAAGTGCCTTTTCCATAGCAGTCCTTGCCCCATATATAACCTCCTTTGGCAGGCCTCTTAACCTTCTAAAAAGCACTCAATACCTGGCTTCCCCCCCCCCCCCCCCCCCTCTGCAC
>QLTV01000373.1:1718916-1739765 GCA_003457575.1 Thermophis baileyi
ACCTTCTAAAAAGCCCTCCCTTCCTGGCTTCCCCCCCCCCCCAAGCACTGGAATAGGGTGAGCTTTGTGAGAGGAAGCTGTTGGAGGCTGCATGAGAATGTTTAGTTACAATGCCTGGTTTTTTGATTTTAATAATTTTGGTTTAAATATTTTTATTGTGCATTGATGTGGCTTTATCTCTTAGTTGTGAACCACCCAGAGTTTGGTACAAGATGGGTGGGTATATAAAACTTTTAAATAAATAAATTTCTTCTCAATGCATCTTCCAATAAGAAATTCATTAACAGAAGAAGGGAGGATGGGACCAGGCTGGGTAGAGAGAGCTAGTTTGTAAGTTTATAAAATAACTTCTTACACTTGTTCCATATAGCTTTGGATTTTGAGGCATTGCTGCAATAAATCTATTTTTTACAGACAGTCCAAGACTTTAGATTTCTTTTGTGGTCTCGTTATCCTTGCTTTCATTTTGTTTCATTGGTGGTTGTCTGTGTGGACACAATACAGACCTGGCACTATATCCACCAATATTTTGATCTAAATATCTTTGTATTGTGCATTCCTGAGATTACTTTGATTCGTGGCCCATAGTCGAGTGATAAACTAGGGTTCAGGTAAACATATCCTGAGCACACATCATATACCAATGTTTTCAACCGCAGCAACTTTTAAGATATTAGGACTTCAATCCCCAGAATTCCCTCAACCAGTATGCTAGATGGGGGAATTCTGGGAATTGAAGTCCGTACGTCTTAAAGTTGTTGGGTTGAGAAACACTGCCCTGTACTGCAAGATACGAGTTGTCAAGGCAATCCTTGGCGGAGACTTCCAGAAATCAAACCCAGCCGCAGAACCTACCAAGCCAATGCTTTGAAAAGCGGAGAGCGATTGCAAGCAAAACATCCACCCGCTCTTAAGGCTGAAGTTTTCAACGGAGGAGGATGACGTAAAAGAGAAGCGTGCCCTATGCGCATGCGTAGTTCATGCTGACCGCTGAAGAACCGCCCAGCTGAACCCATCCGCTTAGAGATCAGTCGGGCCCGCCCTGAAGCGCATGCGCACTTAAGGTTAGGCGTGCTGGCGGCGGCGTGCGTTGGACCCGCCTTTTCCTCAGCCGCCTGTCCAAGATGGCGGAATACGATCTGACTAACCGGATCGCGCATTTCTTGGACCGGCACCTGGTCTTTCCGCTCCTCGAGTTCCTCTCCGTAAAAGGGGTGAGTGAGGCGACTCTCCGATCCACAACCGTCTGGGATTCGGGGCGAAATCTCCCGGGAGCCTCGTCGAAGGCGGCCAGGCCCGAGGGAGCCTGGGCCGCCCCTCTGTGAGGCGCGGCTTTAGTGAGGCTAGTTGCTCTATGCGTGGTGTGCGTGGCGCGATAGCCGAGGGCCCCCAAGCTGTGACTTCCCAAGCCACATTTGTAGATTTAATACTTGGACTTGTTCTAAAGAGCCGGCTGGGCGCATCTAGGACATCATGCAATGCCGGTATTAGGATGGGAGACCACCACGAAATCCCAAACCCGTGAGGGTGAAAGGCAGCTGTTTCCCTTCCCCTTCCAATCGATATGCTTGTGTAGGTGTCGAGGAAACTAATGCAATAAAACAACCTGTTATCGATTAAGAGGTTTCTTTTGAGCTTGGAGCCATATCTGTAAATAATGGAAAGTAAGGCTTTTTAAAGTCTTAGAAAAGGACCGACTTGAGATCATCTCCTGTGTAATGTGGAAGAAAAAATCCTGCATTCCAAATTTATTTATTTAGAAAATTTATATTGCCACCTACGACTCAAGGCGGCTTACAAGAATATAAGGATAAATTCCTATTTTACTTAAATAGTAAATAATCTCATAGTGCAGGAAGAGTCCTCTGGGTCATATGCCTTAAACGTGGTTCTGAGGGTATTTATAATGGCTGTGCTGTAACACTGTAATTTTAGGTGATATAAGGTTTTTTTGTTGGAACAAGCCTGGCCAATTTATTGCAGTACTAGTCTGAATAGCTGACCACAATCTGAAGTTCTTGGAAGTTGAGTACATTAATTATTGTTTCCAGTGTGCCTTTTATAAATTAACTTTTATATATAGTTTCCACTGAATTTTGACAGAGAAGCAATCTAGAACTAAGGAGAAATATCCTAACTGAGAACAATTAAAGAGTGGCCTGCAGAAGTTGTGGGTACCCCCATCACTGAAAGCTTTTAAGAAGAGACTGGACAGTAACTTGTCTGAAATAGTCCTGCTCAAGCAGGGGGCTGGACTAGAAGACCTCCAGGACCCCTTCCATCTCTGTTATTCTGTGTTATTCTGCAACCGTATTACAGCTGGCACAGTAGACTAGTGGGTTAAGAAATTGTTTCAATGAATAGGAAAATTTTCATTTTGAATCATTAGATAATGCTAGATTAAAGCAGTAGAGTTTCGGATTTACTTCCAAAAGATACTTTGGAGTTTCCGTAAAAACTGGTCTAGTAGTTAAGGCACTTAACCACTATCCAGGTTAGAAACCAGGATACTATGAGTTCTAGTCCTACTTTAGGCATGAAAGCCAGCTGGGTAACCTTGGGCCAATCACTCTCAGCCCAATCTACTTCACAGGATTGTTTTTGTGGGGAAAATAGGAGGAAGAAATATTATGTATGTTTGCCACTTTATATAGTAATAAAGGTGGTATAAAATCTAACAAAATGTCTGCAACTCTTTAAAGCATCTGTTTCATGATCACAGGAAAAGACATGGCTGCTTTAAAAAAGTTAAAAGCTGTGTTTGTGCGCAAGCATACTCATTTTGGGAGAATTGGAGCTGCTATATTGCCGTGATAAATACACTGCCATCCTATTATTTTAGTTTCCTAATTCACTGTTATACTGGATTTGCAATTATTACAGTACGGTAATAGCTATGCAAATCTTAGAACACTAAAACCATCAGACTACCAATAATAAAGTTGTTGAGTTTCCATCCTCAGTTAAGACTTTTATCAAAGATTCATGTAATATGTCACTTAAATAAATCTAATGCACATTCCATTGAGTTATTTATATTAAACTGAAAATATGTTATTTTATTAATAGAATATGCTATTAGCTGCTTTTTTTGTATTGATACATCTGTAAATTTAATGCAAAGACAGAAATATAAAAATTGTGTTTAGAATCAGAACTACATATGGAATTACTTGTGAATCACTGCAAAAGAAGTTTTCCTATAATGCTTACAGGTTTTAGGCCTTACTTAACCACAGGAATATATAATGAAATAGCCCTTTCCCCTGGAGTTGTGAATTTCCAGTGTGAGGCCATGGCAGATTTTTTTCTCTAGTCTGAGAGCTAATATAAGGAAGATATATACTAATAAATTGTAATGTTCCCTAACTTTGTCCACCAAAATATGATTAGCATTTATTTTTGGATACAACTTATATCCTATGTGTTTAATTGACTGTATAGATTACATGTGATATGGTAATAATATATTAAACTGACATATGTCTCAACTCTCAACAATTCTGGGAGGTTCATAACTATCAAAAAAATTGTACAATAAAATCAATTTTAAAAATAAAAGATGGCAAGCATGATGAAGTGAGGGGACTTACTCTACATTTTGAAAATTACTTTGATTAAAAAAACAATCATAATGACTTGAAACTACCAAGTTAAACTGAAACATTCTCAGTTGTCTTGATTTTTAAGAATAAGATTAGAGAAATTTGTAAATCATGCCAGCTAGTTAACTCATAGGACTGTAATTGCATATGGTATAATGACTTCTGTACTAAAGATTTTTGATAACTTGCAGAGCCCAGTTTTACTAATCTCAGATGTTGCAATGTAATGTAATGTGATAGGGATGCACATACACTAACACTAGCAGCATTGTGGCATCACAACACAAGCCCTGTTTCTTTTTTACTTGAGTCAAATGTTGTATACATGCCCCAAAGGGGAGACCTTGTGACATTGCTTTCAGCATTCTGACAGAAGCAACAGGAGCTGTGGATACTGAGAATGATGAACTTGAGATGAACAGCCATATAAATTGAAATAATAAAAATTAAATAAAGAAAACTGGCTAGATCCAGTGTTAAATTAATGTATTTTTGTTTGTGTGATTTCTAATTTCTCAAGTCTTTAAACTTGTAGAACAGATCATTCAGAGTATCTAAATAACTATTAATAAACTGTTTACCTGGCTGACTGTGAAACGCCTTGGACAAAAGGTTACAAAACTAAAGAATGATGTGCTTAAATAAACCTGAAATTAAAAGAAAACATAGAAATTCTTTCACACATATTATTTTTCCAGATATACAATGAAAAGGAACTACTACAAGGAAAACTGGATCTTCTTGATGACACCAACATGGTGGACTTTGCTATGGATGTCTACAGAAATCTTTACTCTGATGATATTCCACAGGGTATGTGATTTGGTTTTAAACAGAACTATTGCATAATCTGTAATCAGTCATCACAATTAAAAGCAATAAAATCTTATAGTAAGTTCAAATTAAAAGGTGTAGAAGAAATATTCTATAGATGTTCCATTCTATAAATTTTATTATTTATGTGTTCATCTGCATTTCCATAATCTCTTGTGTACCTCCAGTTGGGTACAAGTAATCCTTGATTTACCACCACCAGTTTCTGCTAATGCTAGAAGAACTTTAAAAAAAACAACTTTGGCTCAGTCTCTCAGATTGTGGTAATTCATAGTTAACAAGCAAAGTTTTCAAATTGTGGTGTCCTTCAAAAGGAAATACAATAATAGCTCTTTTCTTGAAAAGAATTGTCGCATTTTGCCAACCCCAAAATAATAATGAAGTTACATCAAGCTTGTATACAGTGTATCAAATTTGATATTAAATGGTAACTTACACCTATAATTATAAAATTTATACATTTATATTTTTAGTAGAGTATGTCTAATTAAAAGTAGGAATACATGAGCTGAGGTGGCACAGTGGTTAGAGTGCAGTATTGCAGGCTACTTCTGCTGACTGCCAACTGCCTGCAATTTGGCAGTTCGAATCTCACTAGGCTCAAGGTTGACTCAGCCTTCCATCCTTCTGAGATGGGTAAAATGAGGACCCAAATTGTTGGGAGCAACATGCTGACTCTGTAAACTGCTTAGAGAGGCCTGTAAAGCACTAAAGCGGTATATAAGTCTAAGTGCTATTGCTATTGCTACATAGTATTATATATGTATGCTTAGAATCAGAGTTTCTGAGCATAGATCACTATATTTTTCATTCAGCCTTACGCGAGAAGAGAAACACAGTAGTTGCACAGCTACAGTTACTTCAGGAAGAAATGGATCCAATTGTTAAGATGTTTGAAGACAAAGAAACCACACTTCAAATGCAGTCCACCAGGTAGTATTTCTACATGTCATTTTCTTTTGTTATACACATCATGAAATGCTTCAAAATGTACTGCTTTCCTTCAGTTAAAGCTTTTTTCTGTGGGTAAGCAAAGTGAGTTGCACTTAATTGAGCAAGACTTCTTAGTAAATATGCTTAAAGCTTTAGATTAAATTTAGACAGCTAGCTTGGTGTAGTGATTAGGATGCTGGCCTAGAAATCAGAAAACTGAGTTCTAGTTCTGCCTTAGGCATGAAAGCTGACTGGGTGACTTGGTCAGTCAGTCTCTCAGCCCAACCCATCTGACAATGTGCTTGTTGTAGAGAAAAAGGGGACGACAAGGAGAACTAGGCATTTTTGCCACCTTCAGTTATTTATAGAGTAATAAAGGAGGACTAAAAATCAAATTGCTAAAATATTCCTGATTAGAAATAAAATAGGAAATAATGCTTAGCAGATTTTATTTAAATTATGGGATTGATTTAAAGATACACAAGCAATGAAACTATAACCTTGTATGTTTCTGTTCTCCCTGAAGAGGAAGTAGCTAAAATGAATGCCACATAAAATGTTAAATATTCTTTCAGAAAAATAGAAAGGGGGAAAAGACTAAATGGAAAGGTTGTTCCCATTGTGCTGTTTCTCCATTGCAAGCATATGATTTTTTGTTCAGAACAAAGCCAGGGGAGGTAGAAAATAGGATTGACATTTTCCTATTCCCTGTGCATTACCTTCAAATCCAACTTGATTACATTCTGTCAAAATATGATTAATTGTGGTTTGTTGCCTGGGTCAGTTCATCATAGTTAAGTGTTAAGCAAGGCCACACTATCATTGCTTTAAAGGAATAGATTCATTATCCATAAAATGTTGTGTGGAATGAATTAACTATTAGAAACACATTTTATTTATTTTTAAAGATTCATATCATAGCCAATGATAGCATCATTATTAATTTTTATTTATTACAGGGATGGTCGGGTGCTATTTGACTACTTAGCTGAGAAGCATGGAGTATGTATTTACTATTAAATCTGTAAAACTAAGTTAAACTTTTATCTTTGCCTTGTTCTGTAAATGCATCTTGTGAATCGACTTAATAAAAAATGAACAACTGTTACATTTGATTTTTAATACTGATATTAAATATTCCTATCATTGTGATTACTTGTTATAAATTTAAATTTTATAATTTGGAAATTAAATTATTTTTGATATGGCATAATAATGCCTATTTTTGAAATTCTCCCAAATTATGGTTAGAAAGTATTGGAATAATTACTTTCTGTGCAGGCTGTAGAACTAATTAGTATTCTAGTAAATAAAATAATAGTAAAAATAAAATCAGAATACAAAGTAAAGAAACAAATACCTGTCTTCCATTCCCAAGGTAATCTTCTAAATCTCTGTCATTAATCCAGTTTATTCAGTTGAGGTATTCAGGATTATTCTTGTAAATCCTTTAAACTCAGTGGTAAACCACTTTCCAGGCAGCTTTTTAAAGACTGCAATTTTCAAAATACAGGCAGCCTGTTTGAATTCACTTCAAACATTAGTAAATAAGGATAAGTAGGTAAAGCAAAATAAGACACCCTCTTCCAATAACAGAGCATGGATAATTCCCAAATTGAATTATTACCCTTATTTACTGTGCTCTGTTTTTCATCCATTTTGAACCAAAGAAGGAAAGCTATCTGTCGAAGTAAGAGACTTGGGAGCCTATTGGTTTTAATGCAGGAAAACTCAGTCAACATGTTTAGTTCATTTTAAGGAAAATAAATTAGATCCCATCCTAGTTGTTTCATAGAGTTCTTTTTTGCTGACCAAATAACTCATTGATTGTAAGTGTAATTATGTCTCATTCTGGACTTTATATAGTTAAAGCTCATTTCTATACTTGGTAAATTACTGTCATTTTAGTATTCCAGTATGTGGCCTAAATATGCAACTTAAGATGATTAGCCATATTAAACGTAAGAGAAGTATAACAATTTTGAACATTTTTCTATGTTAAAAAATCAAGTTTAATAAAGCATAAATATATTTGGGAGAATCTAGGCTAGCTCATTCATAGTAACACAGACTCAGTACAGATAGTGCTGGACTTACACCCACAATTGGGCCTGGAATTTCAGTTGCTAAATGATGTAGTCATTAAGCGAGTCAAATCCCCAGACCATTTTAGTTGGATGTTAAGCGAATCACAGCATTAAGCGAATCTGGCTTCCCAATTGACTTTGCTTTTCAGAAGCCGGCTGAAACAGTCAAAAATTGCGATCACATGACTGCAAGACACTGCAACTATGATAAATTCAAGTCAGTTGCCAAGTGCCTAAATTAATATCATGTCATCAAAGTAGTGGTGTGATGGTTGTAATTTCAAGGACAAGTCATTTTTTCTGAGGCTGTCAAAACATTGAACTGTCCTTAAATGGTTTTAAGTCAGGAACTACCTGTAATAGGTTTAGCCTGAAGTAGCAGGACAATGTGATGTGAGCATATTGTTATTGTTTTGCCATTGTGTGGCTTTGTATTTGGGGTTTTATTCCTGTAAGCCACCTGGAGTCACCATGAGGAAGTTGGTGATCATAAAATTTTCTAAACAAACAAACAAATATCCAATTATAAATTTTCAAAGAAATGTTCAACCTTAAATATTAACTTTTTCTTGATATTGCTTATTTTCTATGTTTTTCAGTTTAGGCAAGAATATCTAGATAGTCTTTATAGATTCGCAAAATTCCAGTATAAATGTGGTAATTATACAGCAGCATCAGAATATCTATACTTGTTTAGAGTATTGGTAAGTATCTTTATATTATACTTTTAAATTATTGTCCAACTTTCAACTAGATCTTCTAGGTAGTGGGTGTATAATATATTGTACATAGACTGCACTTTAATTTAGGGGATGTTTCATATGGAGATGTCTCTATTTTTGAGAGGATATTGTCATTTTATATAATACAGAAGTTTTTATTTCACTTTCTTATTTTTCTAAACACTCAAAAGTACAGTTCATAACATCATTAAATCCAAATGTTTGTCTGCTACTTTTAGCTTCTGGGAACCATAGTAGCATATTAAGGTCTGCATGTTTAATTCTTAAGAGAAATCTGGAAATGTTGTATTTCTGACTTGCCTGAATAGAAATACTACATTTGCTTTAAATGGAACAATTTTTATAGTTAACTAAACTAAAATGTTAAGTTTTAGGAAGCTTGATGGCTATTTTTAAATTTTCTTGTTATAAGTTGTTCTTGAAAAAATGTATCTGTAGTTGCTAAAAATCAACACTGACTTGATGGCTCATAATCAGTATAAGTTAATTGCCAAATACATAAACCTAACGGTTGTGCATGTTTGCATTTGATTCCGAAAACATGTTTCAAAGAACAGAGTTAACTTTTTAAAGTAGGTGCAATTTTTTTCCTGGGATTGTGTGATATCAGACAAGGGTGACATGTTGAGTTAAATCAGAAGCACTGCACAGCCTCAATAAGCAACTATGCAAACGACAAATATCAGTTGTATGTGCTTATTATATCTGTTCTTGAGGAATATCTCTGTAGATTGCTTGATACATTTTGTTCAGTGATTGTATGTGTAACAAAATTTGGTTTAAATAACGTGGCAATCCCTGTGGTGATGTTCCTTTCCTAGAGGAATCTATCTACTTCTAGCAATGTCCATGTGTTGTCCCCCCCATCTCAGAAATGCCAACTTCCTGACTTGTAAATAACTATGATTTTTAATCTCATGAAGAAAACTAAAAACATAAGTGTCCATAGTGTGGATTTAGAAATGAGGGTTATTGATTTATTTCTGATTTTCATTTGTTTACTTGCTGAGTTTTTAGTACAGTAAACTCTCAGGTTTACTGCAGTGCCAAATATGGAGGTATGCCAAAACAGCATACCATTAGAGATCTGGTAATCTTATCGTGGGAAAAATAGAATTATGTATGTGCATTTAAATGTGGATGGACAGATGGTTACCCTCGTAGATGATTCCACTAAATCAGGGGTTCCCAACTGGGGTACGAGGTCCAGGGGGTGTGAAAATTTGGGTTTAGAAGTTTCAAAATTAAAGTATATATGCATAAGTATATGCATATAATTATTTACTTTTGTAAGGGGTGCGAGAATATATCAGAAGCGTTCTAGGGGTACGGGGTATAGAAAAGGTTGGGAACCCCTGCACTAAAGAATAGAAGGTTCCATCTACTATTTTATTTATTTATTTATTTATTTTGCAAAATTTGTATGCCGTCCAACTCCCGAAGGACTCTGGGCGGCTCACAGTATATATATAAAAAAGACAACAATAGAAACATATATAAAAAAAAACAATTTAAAAATACATCAATATTAAAATAAAACATTCACACAAACATACATGGGCCAATCAGTCAATTATTGGCCCCAGGCCTGCCGGAAAAGCCAGGTCTTAACGGCTTTACGGAAAGCCAGTAAGGTGGGAGTAGTATGGATCTCGGGGGGAAGTTGGTTCCACAGAGTCGGAGCGGCTACAGAGAAGGCCTACTATAAAGTTTATGAAGTGGATCTGTATCAAAAAAAAATCTTTGATGTCTATGGATACAATATTTAGTCTATTGAAATGAAGAAATGTATAACTGCTTTTGTTTCAAAAGTTTATGAAAAATGCTGCTTAGGATAGAGGTTTAAGCATTGAGTAGTGCTTTTTCTTTTTACTATTTTATTTCACATGTATTATTTGATTTAATAATGTTCTAGTAAACTCAGAAGTTTTATATGCATTTCCTTATTCCAAGACATGATGTTATTTATAGACTAACGTGGAAGTTGCATGCTTTTTTCAAGTATTTTTTTTAAAGTTGGAGAAAATGTAAGAATTGATCAGAAATGACCAGAGATCAAAAGTATGCTTTCTGAATGATGTGGCCTTAAACTTTGTTTTGTTGCCTTTATTCAAAATGACAGGAAAGGAGAAACATAAGTAGAATATTACAAGTGCCATTATATTACATCTTGGTTTAAAATTTATAATGATCCAATCAGTTAAACAGTTAGTGGCCTGTTTTCCTGTCTAGATTTTCTTCATTCTGATTAGGAAATATTTTTCAGTAGAGTTGAGGTTTTACTAGTTAAGCTTTAAACCCTTTTAAATTAGTGCGTGAAACCCCAAACTACACTGAAGTATTGTTAATGAAAAGATCATTATTCCTTGAATTGAAAATCCTGTGCAGAAGCTGTGGTTGCCAATTCTCCAGGCTTTCCTGTTGTTTTAATCTCCAGCTGAATCTCCTTGGAAATGCCTACTGCTGATTGTTTCCTTGAAAATCAAAACTGATTTGCTAAATGAAACACAGCCCATTTTCCCAAAATTGTGAAGCAAGTATGTCAATGGCATATTCTCTCTCTGCTGGTGCCAGCAAGTCTCTAATCAAAATGTTTGACCTAGAGAAATATTAAATTATTGCGGTTATTGTAATCGGATTCACTTATTTAAAACAGGTTCCATCAACAGATAGAAATGCTTTGAGCTCACTCTGGGGAAAGCTGGCATCTGGAATTCTGATGCAGGACTGGGATGCTGCCATGGAAGACCTTACAAGGTTGAAAGAGACAATTGATAATAGTGTGAGTTTGTTTTTGTTTGCTTCACCACATAATAAAGATGGGGGAAGATACCTACTGGATGTTGACAGATTTAATACCAGCTCATGTTTTCCTCAGATCTATTTTTATGACTATGCTTTTCAAAGTCTGTTTCAGAGAATATTTTCAAGTTTTTGCATGCCTGGAAAATGAGCTCAATTAGTTAATTATTGATGACCCAATCTTAGCTGAAAGAAGGTTGGAGTCCCGCTTTCAGAATTTCAGGACTAGCTCAAGTAGATAGTTACCAGGAGGGTCCAAAAGTGTGAAAGAAATATGCATAATAGCACTTTCTGTTCCCATATTGCTTTTTTACTTGGAACAATATTGGAATTTTTTTATCTACTTGGAGAAGCGTGCCAAAATGCATTGTATAGGTAATGAACTGCTGTTCTAGGTGGAAATACAAGGAAGATAGTGCCAGAAAAGAGTTAATAATATATTAACTATATATAAATTGTATCTTTCAAGATAGACAAGTATTTTGGAGTTGAACAGGCAAGGAGCAAGTAGAATGAGTAGGCCTTTCAGAATAAAGATTAGAACCAGGATAAAATATATTTGTTATCTTTAACATGTGATCTTATCCTTTCCCACTTTCAGAATAGATTATAAATTATAATCTGATTATAAATCAGAACATATTTCATGGTTGCCTACCTATTCTTTTTTGGATGTGTTAAGCAAAAAGATTGAATAAGTCTTAAAATTTCTCTTAAAATTTCAGGTCATTTGACAAGTTATAAAACATATTTTTCAAGGTGGGGGTAGAATATAACACTTCTTTAAAAATGGAACATTTTCCCTTTTAAAAAAAATTAAAGTTAATGCCTAGGAACATGGAATACAAAGTTACTTTAGTTTAAATCAAGGATTTGGGCTATTTTGGGTGGATACTTCCAAATCTACATCTTTGAAGATGCCAGCTGAACTTTGTTTTCCTCACTGAACTATCTTTTTAATTATTAATTGTAGGTATGTATAGTATATGTTTTTATACGGTATGAATTCCAGGGTTGTTTTATAATGAAATAATTGCACTTCACTAAAGTTTTTGAATTGGTTTCAGCACTGTAACCAAGCCCTCAGTAAATATTTCTCCCATTTCTGCTCTATATTTCCCTGACGACAGTAGTGTAGTAATACCTTAGTAGTGTATTCTGTATCTTTCTACACTCTGGCACTTGTTTCATCCAGGCTGACCATCGCTGCATTGCAAACAGCCCAGGCATTAGCACCAGAAATCTAATATTCTGTATCATTATCTTTGATATACCTCACCAGTGATAGAATGCAGAAAGATGTTATTGATTTTTTCTTGGCACTGAGGATGCTGATACAATCTGTAACACATTTCTGGAAAATTTCTCAGTGTTCTTGACAAAACCCTCTTTAAAAATAAAATAAAAAACAACCTGCCACAGAAACAAACCAAAACGGCCTGAAATTAAGCACTTCTGGGAGCAGAAGACATGTGTTAAAGGTGAAAATAGATGCTATTTGCCTTCCAGAGGCCTCTCCCATTTCAAATGTTAATGTTTTTGCTGATGTGGGAGCTACTCAAAAGTAACACCATCTAAAATCTATCATGCTATTACCAAATTTCAGCAGCGCACGTTAGAGCTACAAATGGAGTCATGCGAAGTCACACATGATTTATGGCTTGTTCACTCCTGCCATTTATGGCTTGTTCACTCCTGCAACAAACTAATGGAAAAAGTGGCACTTGCAGTGGCTACTTGGTATTGGTTTATTTATTTAATAAATTTGTATGGCTACCCATCTCATATATATATGACTGGGAAGCTAACGGTAAAAGCAAGATAAAAACAGAATAAAAACACATCAAAATTTTAAAAACATCAATAGCATAACATAGCAGCCAAGAACATACCATATAAACCACTTACTCATACTTCCAGAATTCCAGTCTGTATGGGAAACCCAAGTTTTTAATGCCATGTGAAAGGTTAGCAGGGTCAGGGGAAGTCTAATCTCAAGGGAACTCTCTTGCGGAAGGACCCAGAACATGTCTTTCCTGCCAGATATAACAGGATAGGTAGACAACCATGTGTTGGTTTCATTACATAATATAATAGAGAAAGTATGCCCTTAAAATGAGCAGTATGTGGTGTGTGAGGAAAAGAATCTTAACTGGCAGCAATGTTCTTAGTTTGCTTTTTTGTCACTTACAAAATGACACTTGTCATTTTAATATTAAAGGTAGAAGATAAATAAATTAGCTGCTTGCATTTTCTTCAACTGGGAGATATTGCTTGGTACTGTGGCTGTGGGAATAGCTGCAGAAAATGAATTTGCCATTCAGTTGCTCTCTGCCATAGGTACCGGTAGGTAGCATATTGTACAACTAATCTGTTCTCGCCATCTTAGTGAAAGAAATTCAAAACTCTGATCTTTTTCTATTATAATTTGAAATGGAGTAAGAAAGAAGCTAAAACAGTGGAGAAAAAAGTTGTTCTTTACTCCTTTGTCTTCTCTGCACCAATGTGGAAGAATTGCCAGTTAGGCTTGGGGGAGGAAGATTTGAGTCATTGAGCATGATGTCCCCCAAAAAACCCATGAAGATAAGGGAAAGGCAAGCAATCTGATGAGATTTTTGTAACATAGGTGATAAGCAATAAAGTTACAGTCTGAGGCTATTCATGAGTGGTTCTGATTGTTTGTGCCTGATAGTCATCTCGTTGCTCCCAGTATAGCTTTTCTGGAACATTGAGATATATTCCTGAACAGCATGGGATCAGTCATAGGGAACTGTTAAAAGAATGAGTGAATATTCTCTCTTAAGAAATATTTATTTGAATCCTTAGCTTCCCGATCTCAAAATACAACAAGCTTTAATAGTTAAATAATTCTAATTTTATAAATCTCTTTTTCAGTCCGTCAGCTCTCCGCTCCAGGCTCTTCAGCAGAGAACATGGCTCATTCACTGGTCCCTCTTTGTTTTCTTCAACCATATTAAAGGCAGAGATAACATCATCGATCTCTTCCTCTATCAGCCTCAGTGAGTTGTGTTGAATTTACAGACAACATGATTATAGAAAGTTATTCCACACCTGAACGTATTAAAGATTTAATCAGAATATTTAAAAGTCACTGTATCTTAGATTGTTCAGATCATGCAGGAGAAAAGAATTTAGCTAAATAGTTTTCAATATATTTAGTTGTCAAGTCTGAAGCTCAGTTCAAAGCGTTATAGAGTAACCAGTGTTCGTCCGAAAGTTGTAATAGGGGAGCATGTAAAGAAGAATATGCACTTACAACATTTGACTTGATTATGGTATATTCTTGCAGTAAAATGTGCAATAAAAGATAAGATGTGCATATTTTCAAAATAATTTACATGCACTTACATGAACACAGCCCCTCTCCTAGTCATAAAGCAGTTCATCTTTTTTTCTGGCTTCTGGGCAATCTTGAAAAAGCTGTTGATGATGCTATAAAGGAGGTGACTCTTAATACAACTTTTAAACCAGGCACAATTTTTTCAGGCTCCTTTAGAAGCCCGGAAAAAGTTTAATGAATAGCAGATATGTACTATGTTGGGCAATTCCAAAGAGGTACTTCTGAATCACTTTTACAACATTTTGTATAAACCTGTGGACAGGATTTATTTTTTTTAAGAGGAGAGTAGATTTTTATTTTATTTTAAAAAATTGCAACATTAGTTTAGCATTGGTTACAGACATATTTAATGTCTCCTACCGGAGGGATCTTTAGTAATGGCAATCCAAGGGAACTTCCAAGAGGTGTACAAAATTCAGTTTCACCCTGTTGGCCACAGGGTGGTCAACAGCAGTTTTATAAAATGATTTGTTTTCTTCAGTATGTCAGAATGGTTGAGTTTATATAACACACTATGCCAAAACAAAGCAAACTTAATTATTTCTTAGCATAGCAAGGAACTGTTTTAATAGTACTACCGATAATAGTTATAATAGTTCCATAGTAAGGGACACTTACTATTACTGCTACGGTACTACTAATATTATTAGGAATACTGGCTAATAGACTATTAGTAAATATATGTAGGGTCATGCTGAATACATATTTGAATGCCTCTTGTCAGAAAACAGTTCTTTGTTGATGAGCAGAATTGGTTAAATCCATATCAACTTTGAAAGCTGCTAACAAAGCATTTTATGGATACTTCTTTTAAAAATGGCTGGAATTAGCAATTGATCTTTATCTTTTAACTTGAAGCTTTTTGCAATAATGTGATGCAGGAATCAGTGAAAGAATATTACAGGTAAAACCTTTTAGCAGCATCTGGTGTAAACACGGAAGATCGTTTGGTTACTGAAACTGTATTACATTTAAAGCTATCAATGATTTTAAGGAGCACAGGCTATCAATTTCATTGAAATTGGGTAGTGATGTAAGTGTTTCATGAGGTAATGCACTGATTCACTGCCATTGCACTGTGTTCCAAGGGCATATGATTCATCATAAGTTGTGGCCATTATATCCAAACAATATGTATGATTTCATTTCTAGATTGAACATACTCAATTACCATCCTTCAGATAGTTA
Organism: Thermophis baileyi; assembly: GCA_003457575.1. Lineage (NCBI taxonomy): Eukaryota > Metazoa > Chordata > Lepidosauria > Squamata > Dipsadidae > Thermophis > Thermophis baileyi. Next base: position 1,734,470 of record QLTV01000373.1, read on the forward strand.
TAGTAAATTATTATTACTACATCACAAGTATTTGAGTCATTTTTCTATCTATAACTTTGTTTTGTACAACGGCACTGAGCTCATATTTTGTGCCATAATTCATTGGTGTAATTTGGCATAGGTTGCTTAAAACTAGTGCTTGTTTTGTAGGCTCTGATACTTTGAAGATGTTTGTTAAGGGTTTTGAATGGAAATTCTTTAAAATTATTCCAATCACTGTTATGTGTGCTGCATTTTAATTATATTATCATGGGATAAACCTTTAGGTCCATAGAAAAATTTTAAGTTTCATTTGAAGACCAACTTTTTGATCATTACATTAAAAAAAAATCTGTTTCAGGGAATCTCTGTTCATTCTCGCTTGTTTAATCTCTAAATGGCCCTTGTTTAGCTACCATAAATACGTAAATAAATGTTGGGATTTTTCTAGGTTCATAACGAATAATTGCATTCTAAATATTTGCTATCTGACTAAATAATATTCTGTTTGTTCAGATATATTAATGCAATTCAGACAATGTGCCCACATATTCTTCGATACCTGACTACAGCTGTGATAACAAACAAAGATGTTAGAAAACGAAGACAGGTGTTGAAAGACTTAGTCAAGGTTATTCAGCAGGTAAGGAATAAGTACATTTTTACAATTACTGTGAGTTGCTCAAGGTTTGTTTTAAGTTATTTTAACAGAAAAATAAAATTTGGAGTTTCTGTGCTATAGGCAAATAAGTCTTCAGTGTATTCTTAAACAACCTTTACATTTACAGCATTTGTATTAAAAGTAATGCATTGGTTTTACTGATTTTCATTGATACATGTCCTTTGAAAATGCATTTAGGTACATACATTTTAGACAGGTGAACTAAACCAAAAGGTGGAAGCCATTTAATGTGTGTGGTGGCCATTAAAAAATAAAGCAGCCCCAAGGTGCCTTAGAAATTGTAACCTCAGATTGGACCTCTTTCTCCCTGATGAAGTTTTTCTCTGCAACTCTTGTCTTCTCAGCAATGCATATTTGAACAAGAAATGATTTTGGGCTTGAGGACTCAAGTCCTAAGTGGAACACCTCTACCTTAATTCAGTTAAATTAGCCCTACCTTATTCATAGATGTGCTGTGTGGCAAATGATGGGTGTTGTGATCAAATATATTGAGAGGGACATTAGGTTACAAAAGATTAATCTGCCACATTTTAAGAGGAGGAGGAGGAGAAGGAGAAGAAGGAGGAGGAGAAGAAGAAGAAGAAGAAGAATTATTAATATATTGCAGTGACTCTGGGCGGTTTGCAAATTTCAAAACAAGTAACAGTATAAAAACAGAAAACAAAAGTAGAGGTCTTTTTTTCTGTCTAACTTGAACATAAAATGTTCTCTTGCTATTGATACCAGATCATTCTTTAAATATATCAGAACATCAGTAAGTGATGTTAGGATGGAAGACCACTGCAAAATAATCATTTTATTTATTTACTTACTTAGTATTTAACAGTATAAAAAATCATGGAACAAGGCATTGAAAAACCACTTTGGTATGGTTTCCGGGAAACATACTTAGAAGAAAAGTTCATGAAGTCGCCAGACTTGAACAGTTCAATTCATTATAAAGATAACATTGTTAGCTGCCCAGAATCATGAATTTGAGATAGGCAACCATATAAATGGAAATAATGAATAAACAATATATTTGAAGAAGAAATATAATTTAAAATATGTGATCTTAATTGAGGAAAGGTGTATAATTTAAAGAGCACAACTATAATTAAAGCTGTACAGATAATACAAGCCTTTGTGTGTTATGAATTCATAGCAAACTTCACTATAAATGTTTGTAAGGACATTGATTCATATTTAATGTCACTTTTCAAATGGCCATTTTATCTTAGCAGTACTTTAAAACTGATTCACTTGTGTTGTTCTAACTTGTTTTGCTATACATCATATGGACACTGAGTATTTACATATGTACTTACTTTATTATACAATTACTCTTAAAATATGCAGGAATCTTACACCTACAAAGATCCAATTACTGAATTTGTAGAATGTTTGTATGTGAACGTTGACTTTGATGGAGCTCAAAAAAAGCTGAGAGAATGTGAATTGGTAAGAATCTTTTAAAAAATAAACATTTAAAAGCCTGTAAATATTCACTAGTTATATTTTCTCTGGACATAGATACATATTTGAAGAGTTGTGGGAAATGACAATTAAACAACAATAACTATTTGAAGTCATTGAAATGGGGGATTTTAAAAAAAGATTTACAAAATTTATCCTGTAACAAAACAAATAAGTTTTAAGTGGTTAAATTCTGAAACTAAGTCAATAGCTGTCTTTATTTAAACTGGAGGATAATGCAATATGCTTATAGTGTTACATTGCTTTATCCAAGACTATGTGAATAGATATCACTGAAGCTCAGTAGTATAATGCTTCTGACTCCTTTCCAGAAGTCAAGGAGAACATGTTGCAGTATAGCTTGATTACCATATAGAATTCATTTTAAGTTTTGGATTTTGCATCTTTGAGGCACATTGTCATTTAAAGGAGATGCTTGCTTGCAAGTAGTCCATATAATCTTGGTTTCCCCCATTGCTCTGTCCATGTCTGAAAATATATTATGTCTCAACAGGTTCTTGTGAATGACTTCTTTTTGGTAGCCTGTCTTGAAGACTTCATTGAGAATGCACGACTCTTTGTGTTTGAGACTTTCTGTCGGATACACCAATGTATCAGCATAAAGTAAGAGAATGTGAAGTACATTAAAAATGTTAATTTCTAAAATCAGATAAATATTGTGGAGATACTTAATTAGTAAGTGAACTACCAAAAAGGAAGAATCAGTATAGTCAAATAATCAGATGATTGTAGTTTAAAAAATTATAATTTATGTTTTGTTCTATATGTGATCTAAACTTTAAATTCCACATAGCTTATTGCTATCTGGCAGAAATAGTGCATTTTCCCTCAAGTACCAAATATTGTGGAATCCTGCATTCTTGTATGGCAATGCAATAAAAGAGAAAATTGTGAAAGCAAGAAAATCTTTGAACACAAGAATCATAGATATAATGAAAGTATACACATAAGATCAGTAGATGTTACCGTCCCTGCAGCATTTATTTTGAGTTGTGATTGTCACAGACAACACTCTGATTATTTTTATGGGAGGGCAATCTGGTATTCCAGAAATAGTTTGGACTACACACACCAACGTTTTATATTGACCACACTGGCTGGATTGCTCCGACCTGATGCCCAAAACATGACAAGCACCAGATTGCTTAATCCTGGTCTATGCTATCTTTTGTCCAGAAAGTATATGGACACAAGGATGACTTATTCATAGGTAAGTGAACAATATAATGGCTTAAATGTAGCATATGCAAAAACTGGGGAGGGTGATGATTTTGTACCAAATATGCCATTTTGTGATCATTAATCCATTCTGCACTGAATTAAAAGATCTAATTTGCTATGTTAGTTAAAGACACCATACTAGAATCTGAAGACCTTGAATTTTTGTCCTGCTTTAGGCATAAAGCCAGCTGGGTCATTTGGAGCCAGTCATGTTCTCTCATACCAAGAAAGAAAAAAAACTTCCTTGATATATGAGAGCAATTATTTCACCAGAAGCAAGATTACAGATTTAGTAAGCTGAAGTATTTTAAGATTGCCAGAAAGGCAATATGGAACACTTAAATTGAAGGTAGATAGAGATTGCACTGGGAAACTATTAGAGTAGAGATTATAGTGTTGCCTATTGGCCATGTTTCAGATAAAAAGACCTTTACTGAAGCCTGGAAGCTAACAAAAATAAGCTTTATAATTCTCAAATTAATAGAAAACTAAATGAAATGCTAAGAAGTTGTTAGAAAGCCACAGAAATGTCATCTGCATAAAGTATGTTAACAAGGACAACAAATGCTGTTTCATATTGCGAAGAACAAGATATTGGAATAAGTTTAGTCACGAAGTGACATCTTTGTAAATCTGACCCAGTAGTTAAAAGTCGTCTTTTGACATTCTTAGATTTAGTTTAGTTTAGTTTAGTTTATTGTCATTGCACCTCGTACAATGAAATTAAATGCCATCTTCAATGTACATCGTACATAAGAAAACTATAAACAATAAAAAAAAGACATCCTTCACATTCTATATAATTGAATTGAAAGGTCTCAGAACAAGTGATCTGATAAAGCACATGAAAGAGATTTCTAATGCTTTATTGCTTGAATTAATACAAAACCTTCCTTAGAGCAATTATTTCACCAGAAGCAAGATGGACATTCAGCAGATGGGATAAAGTTCAGTGAGATTTGTTATAGTTATGTGTTATTTGACTAATGGCTAAAACTGTCTGGCCATCCCATTAAAACAAATTCCTTTACCTCTCAGGAATATTTTTAAAATACTTATATATTTATAAAAATATGCTTATATGCATTTACATTAGCTGCAGAACTCCAGTGGAGTCTGGGTGACAAGTACAGTTACAAGAAAAAGTATGTGAACCCCTTGGGATTACGTGGAGTTTTGCATGAATTGGTCATAAAATGTGCTCTGAACGTCATCTAAGTCACAACAATAGAAAAATACAGTCTGCTTAAAATAATACTACACAAACATTAGATGTTGCCATGGTTTAATTGAACATAACATGTAAACATTCACAGTGCAGGGAGGAAAAAGTATGTGAGCCCCTAGCCTAATGACTTCTCTAAGAGCTAATTGGAGCCAGGAGTGAGCCAACCTTGACTCCAATCAGTGTGATGATATTGGATGTTTTGCTGACAGCTGTCCTGCGCTTTAAAAACACACACCTGGTTTTGGTTTACTGGTTTCAAGAAGCACTGTCTGATGTGAACCATGCCTCGCAGAAAAGAGCTCTCAGAAGACCTATGATCAAGAATTGTTGACGTGCATGAAGCTGGAAAGGGTTACAAAAGTATCTCCAAAAGCCTTGATGTTCATGTGTCCACGGTAAGTCAGACTGTCTACAAATGGAGGAAATTTAGCACTGTTGCTACTCTCCCTAGGCGTGGTCATCCTGTAAAAATGACTGCAAGAGCACAGCGCAGAATGCTTCATGAGGTAAAGAAGAATCCTAGAGTGTCAGCTAAAGACCTACAGAAATCTCTGGCACATGCTAACATTTTTGTTGACACATCTACAATAAGGAAAACATTAAACAAGAATGGAGTACATGGGAGGACACCACGGAGGAAGCCATTGCTGTCCCAAAAAAATATTGCAGCACGCTTGAAGTTTGCAAAAGAGCATCTGGATGTTCCACAG